>JAAGNO010015260.1:36461-52074 GCA_033439905.1 Ceryle rudis
GAATATTGAAAGAACAAGAGAGTTTGGTAGTATATCCATGCTGTCTCCCCTCTGATTCAAAAATCAGACATTTGAACAACCTACTGGTATTATGGCACTTCAACAGTAACCCTTCTTTGGGACATTCTTCAAAATGTATTGCAGAATCTGGCAATCCACATAAATGTAAAGAAAATATGAAAAGGACTGCCATATTACATCCTGTTGTGGTGCCACTTTCATAATTTTCCTGTAAATTCAGTTTTCTTTTGTGAATCAGTTTAGCTCTGATTTTTCCAACATTTGGAGAGCACGCTCCTCCTTGCTGACTGCACTGGGAGCAGTGTGTCCTCACCACATCTAAAACATACCAGAAACCCCAGTCTTTGCTAGCTGTGTTTCAAGACAAGAGAGGGGAATAATTTTTGATGCTTTTGTTTCTTGCCTGTTATAAACCTGTGGTTTTGGTACTGGATGCTCTTGATGCCGAAACATAAATCACAGTGCTAAAAACACACCAACTTTCAGCATTGACCTTCATTCTGTGGCATGGAGCAACTGCTTTTCTCAGTGTTGCATCTATCCTACAGCTGAAACTAGCATTACTTGACATGGGTAAAAAACAATCAGTTAGCTGAAGATTCAAGTAAGACTTCAGTCTTGCTGCTTTCTTTGTGTAACTGCTTCCTAATTCCCACTTTTCCCTCCCAACTATCAAGTGAAAAAGCTGTGCGTTCCTGTGATTTTGACTGAAGAAAGGAGAGGCAAGTGCTAGGAAGAAGTGGAGAAGGTGTATATAGAAACTATAAGGTGTCAGTAGATGGGCTTACTTATTCTGGCATAAAATGGACAACCCCGTGAGTCATTATTCATCTCATTCTTCATCTATGTAAAAAAAATAATTCAGCATTTATGTCACGTAGTTGCATTCTTTTACATTCAAGCAAACAGGGACATTTTTTTATTCCCTCAACTAAAGTTTATTAAAAAGTCTTACTGTAGTCAAAACTAACAGGAGGCGATAGGTCACGATGGGCAGTTTCAGCACAAGTGGTGGCACAATAAATCTTAACGGTGGTACTGCCGACTAATTTTGCTGTATTACTGCGGGGAGCAAGAGGGATTTCAAAATAAAGGATGATGCCATGGCTGTAGGGAAGGGGCATGTGAAAGGTGTAATGGGGGAGGAGGGGACTTACTTTTTACATTAAGGAACAAGAAAAAGGTATAGTACTTTTCAGATGTAAAACTGATAAATTGGAATTAAAGTTTAATTGGTCATGTTTGGCAGTTAAGTATAAGTTTCAGGCACACGAAGCGAGATGCAGAACAGAGTAAGATGGCTGCTGACACAATGTAATTTTTAGTTTTGTATTTGCAAGTGCTGACTATAAGGGTGTACAGCCATAAAGCAGATAGCTGTTACTACAAAACACAAAAACAACTGAAGAACACAAATGATACTGTGAAGTAACAATATGAGGTTAACATAAGGTTAACAAAAAAGATACCCTTTTTTTCCTGTGTAGTGGATGATGAACACTTTCCTTTCAGGATTAAAATGAAGCGAAACATTTTGGTGCAAAACACCAGCTTCTCAAACTAGCCTTTTAGATCTAGCAACATTTAGCCAAGATGGCTGGGGATGATTCCACTGGCAAAACAGATACCACTGACTCATGAATAAAATGTCCCAGGCTGAGTTTCCACAGGGAGCCCCAGTGCTGAGACAACACTCCCAGCAAGCCCAGACGAAAAGCCTGGAAGTAGTCAAAGAAACAGCATTTTTCAGAGATGACTAAAGAGAGCTACGTTAACCAAAGGTTACAATGATGTCCAGCTGCGGCTCAGAAGTGTGCAAGAGGACAGCAGAGCCATCATCTCTGCAACAGAGGTGATAAGCAAAAATAGGCTAGGCTTTTGCATGGAATTTCTGCTTGCCTTTAAGTAACAGTTACAGTTATTTACTCAAGAATATGGGAACTTTAGATTCAATTGTAGAATCGAATCAAGACTTGAATGAGCTGTGGACATAAACTGTCTGGCTGCAGTATTCTGCATGATACATTATTGTGGTCTAGCTCTATATAATTTTTTGGTTTCTTTTTGCATTATCGTTTTTCATACCGCTTTTTGTGCATCAGAAATACATACAGGCTCTTTATGCCTTGAGCCCTACTTGGTTCTTCAAGCTGCCCACTTGCTCAGACTGTGTTTCTGGTTGGACCTGTTGTTTCCAGGCTAGACCTTTGTCCTTCCCTCTTATATGCAAGAAATACACAATAGGGTACAGCTAATTCCCTCTTAAAGGAGGAAGCACAGAGACAGCAGCAGCTGCAAGCACCTCCCAGCAAAGCTAAAGACTGAAAACAAAACAGAGGAACTGCTGTCAGCAAAATAGTATGTTTTGCATGGTGTTTGTAGCAGAAAACGTATGACTGGGAATGTAATTCCTCTGAGGGTGCAACAGATTTGCCTAAGGTCACCCTCTCATTATACTCTGCCTTTATTCTGAAGAAGTAACCCAGGGAAGTGGAACATGAAAGAGATGGTGATCCTTGCCTAACTATACAGATTTAGTTTAATCCAAGAATCATTTTTACTGTTAAAAACTATGTCCAGAAAGGAATCACTGAAAGCAGCTGTTGGCCTTCTGCATCAGGACTTTCCAATGATACGCAAAGTAAAACTACATTGTGTTTGGAAAGGAGTGGATTAGGGACGGGAGAAGAAAAAAACACAACACACAAGAAACAAAATGTTTTATAATAATTTAGGGAGTGTTGACTATGAAACAGGAGTAGAATGAAACCTGTCTAGGGCAAGGACACACCTAACATGGATGTTTGTACTTGTCACAGCCACATACATTGATACGTAAATGTCTGCTAGCTGTGAAGTCTTTAAATTTCACCGATGAACAGAATAACTTTTCTGCTACTTTCCCCAAATGCCTGACTATACTTAAGACCAACCAAACAAGATATGTGTAGTGTCAACAGTGAAGTCTGGATACAGGTATTAGTTGATAAAACACCACTTCTAGTAAAGATTTCAGTTACAGTAAGTTTGGAAAATTTTTTTCTTTCTCTTTTTTGGTGGTTTGCCTTCATTTACTAGAATTAGAATCTACAACTTCCTTCTCTCAGCAAATTAATATGGAAACACCCATTTCGGGATACTCTTGAGTAAAATGAACAGTATTGGTGTTTGGGGTTTCTTTCTGCTAAGCTTTCAATGAGGCCTATTAAAAACTAAATGACACCTTGTATGGTTCACTGACAGAGATTTTGTACATGATTCAGAAGGATACACTGATAGTACTGCTTCTACCATGGTAATGAAGTTACTATGCAATATTTCTGATGAGTTATGGTGACAGTAACTATGTGAAGCCATCTTTAGCCTTCTTCATCAGGAGCCTCACTCTGTTTAGCACTGCTTGGATTAGGAACAAAAGGCCAAATAATCCCAAATACAGGGCCAGGGCTGCCACCTCTGCTATTTTTTAGGTTGTTTGGTACTAGTGTTTTATTTTCTATTCATTTTCTCAGTTGCTACAATACATAATGGATCACAAAGTTGTTGTGAGGGAAATCAGTGCTCAAGTTCACGCTCACTTTAATGCTGCTGAGACAGGCTAGAACAGCTGTAGCAAGCAAAATTATCTACTGATGTGCTCAATATTGAAAAAAAAAAAAAAGCTAAGAAAAGTAGATTGTTTTGAAAGAACAAAAATTTTGTGATATTTGCAAGTATGCAGAATGTCTTACCTGCCATGTAATTTTAACAGTACTGGCTACAAAGAGGCTTACAGTGTATTTAATTTTGGGGTGTCTCATACGAGAGCTTTGTCCAGCTCTGGGTTCTTTCCCTTTTGCAATGGAAAAGGCAAAAAGCAAGCTGGTTTCCCTTTCTGGCCTTTGCAGAAAAACCTGTGAACTAGAGCATAACTCTGTCATGAACAGGGTCCCTTAAATACATCTGTGAGCATAACTACATTAGAAATCATTGCAGTATCTCAGCGCATTCTTGGACAATTTCCTAACTCTTACTGCGTTTGAAAGAAGTTGCTGAATGTCCAATAACTCTGGCATGGCAACAGCGTGCCTGGAAAAGGGGGAGGTCAGAAAATATGGTTAGGTAAAAAGGAACTGTGCTCTGGACAGATGTCACTGTTGAGGAAGGCTCTTACTTTAGATTCTGAGGACAAGAACTTAAAAAAAATATTTACAACATTTAATTTTTTCTTGTTAATATGCATTCAGTCATAACATTCATCTGTTTTTCTCTGACAAAAGTAGAAACAGGATAATTCTTTTTCCTAAAGAATATAAATTCACGTTGAACCACTGTGCAATGGAAAGACTACAAATACTTGAAAAAAAATTTTATTTTTATAAAAGTATTTGATGCAAAACAATAGTCTGCAAAGTAAGTATGTTCACAATTTTTTGTGTTTTAAATTCTTACTGTCTGAAAGGAACAATTAAGGTATCTTCTGATCAGTGGAGCAGTATCTTCCTAGGAAAGAAGAGCTACATGTGATACATCACGGTGCAAAAGCAGCAGCACAGGGGTATGGAAGGCATTTTCAGAAAATGGAAAGCCTGACATTTCTGGAAAAAGTTAACCTAAACAACTGAGAGAGAGAATGCTGTTCTTTGTTTTGCGTTCAATCCCATCCCATCACCAGGATGGACACTTTTCACAGATTATTTATGCTTCCAATTGACCTTGTTTCCAATTAACCTCCACAGCCCCACCCCAGGTCTCAATTTATATTGACTTTTTTGACTTGGTATAGAAATTACAAACAAAATTGTCAGTACAGAATGCAGTTTCATCTCATTTTAGTGATTACTAATTTTAGCCAAATTGCTGGAGTGCATAAAATCATTCAAATCAGGAGTCCTTGGCATCTGCAAGCTGGAATGGTTGTATCACCACAGAGCAAGAATAAATCCCAAATTTCTTGTATTAAAGAGCTACCTAAAGCCACAGTAACCTGTACGTGTGTGTGTAGTTTGTTTTATGTGCATGTATTCTTGGTTACAGTGAGCCTCTGGAAGACAAATACTGAGAGGTAAATGTTTCTGTCAGCTGATTGTTTTAGCAGTCACATAATCCTTCCTTTGATGTCTTGGGTCAATGAAATCCTAGTACCATCAGGGTTTAGTAGGAGATATATTAAAAGAGTTTCTCTGTGATCTTTCCTGCAATGGAAACAGCAGTAAAAGTTATTACTCTGTCATGATAAAGGAGTATCTGTGCATTCTTGACTGCCCCAGCTTTCCAAATAGTTAGGTTACCGGCAGAATGTAACTGTGGTTACAGACTTAACAGTGATCACTTTAGATTTCTAGAGCTACCACATCAGGGTCTGGAGAAGACAGGGAAGATCCACAGTGCAAGCCCATTCACTTGGTTACTCTGAAAATAATGCTGTAGGTCAGTTACCAGAGCAATACTCTGTGATGTGCCACATATCCACATACGTTCTCATCTTAAGCCAACAGCTTTTCCACCTTAGGCCGTTCAGTGTTTAACATCAGGACATCATAATGTGTACTAAATCCAGTTTTTGAAAGAAAACAGTAACAACATTTCGCAAAAGCACTTAGAAAATGTACTTTTTTTTTTTTTTTTTTGCTCTAGGGCTCGACTCCTGTTCCTGCTGAACTGAGCCAGTGTGTAAAATCAGAACTGATATCAGCTCAGTAGGCACCGGAGGACGGGTCCATCAACAGCCTGGAACAACAGCAGCAGCCGTAAGTGGCAGCTCCAGTCGGAAACAACGATTTCCTGCAAACAACACACAGTACTAAGCTGCAACTGCAAAGAGATCATGACAGCATCCATTAAAGAAAAGACTACAAATTAAAGCTTTATAGGCAATTACAGTTTAAAGTCACAAACATTTATTTCCTCTGACCTTTAGAAAAGCATGGTAACCAGATTTCTGTAGGTGTTGCCTTATGACTGAAGTTAGACTGAGAATGTATGGAACGCAGTTTGTGTTCAACTAAAACCCAGAGTCTTTGCTCCTCTTCAAGTCACCTCTCCATCTTATCCTTGAACCTGCATCTCACACACATGCCTTCATTGCAAATCTGCCCATTCAGCAGCAAGGTCTTTCAGCCAGCAACGCCCTCTGCCCTGTGCAGGCTGACATTAAGTCTCTCTCCCTTCTCTTCAGGTGCAGAACTTAGCCACTGTGAACAAAGAGGGAAACAATCACTGTTCACCAATCAGCTAAGCTCTGCACCTCACCAGAGAGGTCTCCATCTCTAGCTAATTATCAGATGAGGATCTTCTGTGATGCACCTGCTGCTTTCCTCTTTTTGGGCTGGTTTGTTTGTTTGTGTTTTTTGGTTGGTTGGCTGGATTTTTTTTTTGTTTTGGGGGGGGGGGTGAGGAGGGGATGTGTGTGTTGGGGTTTGTTTGTTTGTTTGTTTAATGGACTGAATGGACTGAAAGAATTCCAAGCTGTTCACAGATTGGGTAGTTACTGTGAGTTTCACACTAGCAGCTGCGGTCATGGCTGTGTGGTAATCCCTGGCAATGTGATTTTAATCTTAAATCACAAATCATCATGCCAGGAACCCAAACAGCCACAACATTAAAAGAAAGCTGTGCAGTCACACAGAGTGGTGTTCTCATAACAGTATCTTTAGATTTTTGTGTTATAGCTCACGATGCAATTCCAGTCTGTCTGAAAAGTCAAATGGGCAATTCTAGACTATTGCTAACACATATGTATCATGTAATTTTCCTGTGCTAGATACTTACCAGCAGAAGAAAGCTTGTAGAAAGTTTTGTTTTTATTTTATTATTGAAGGAATTATAGGAATACAGTGCCTAGTACAGCTGTATCAGAACAAACTGGATCTCCAAATTTCTGGCCTTCAGACAGTTGAAGGCATCTACTAGATTAAACGTTGCTGAACGTAACACAAATTCCCATGAATCCTTAGTAACTGGGACCACACAGGCAAGTCTCTTAGCCCTACATGTTTTAGAAGGTGACCCTTCTACCCTATAACTGATACCCTGACACTCTACAGTCAGAGGTATCTTTCCAAGGCAGAGTTCTTGTTTATAGAGAAGAACAACATGGTTGTTGCTTCCATGGTATCTATCTGCTGTATTTCATATAAATAAACACCACAAATTCAAGTGGAACTCACTATCAAGTACTGCTACATGTACAAGCTTGAACAGGAGAAAATTAAGATGCCTTCTCAGTACCAATTAGAAAATTATTATTTTGCTAAATTTGATGCCTGAATTTTGATACCACATATCAACTGTAAAGCTATGTGAAAAAACCAAGGCAATCAACCCGTCAGATGATTTATTAAGCAAAAATCTGAGGTATGTTATACTGAAACAGGTCTTCATACCAATCCTAACTGGCTAGGTGTTAAACATGCATGTACAGACACTGTAAGGTTACCTGTGGCTACTCAAACAGACTAAGAAATGGAGAATATCTTTGCAAATTACCAGTTTATGGCCTGCAGCAATCTTTACTTTATTAATATTTCTCGCCCTTCTGATTCTTCTCTGGCGATTCCTCCCCATTAATTGCAGAGACAAGCTGATTATGTATGATATTAATCAGCTTCTTCATGTTAAGGCTACTCTTCTTACCTCATAATCAGTCTTCAAAGGCCTCGCTACATTTAAAACAAAAACATTTAAATTATCAGCTCGTTCTCACATGATTCATATTTGCTTCCAAGTGCACAGCTTTGTACTTCCACTGTGGGGTCAGATCCTTTTCAAACACTATGCTGCCTATCAAGTCAATGAAACAGAAGGGGTCCTTGCACAACTGCAGTTTCTGTAAACAGAGTAAAGAATACAGAATGGGAAACTGCAGGCAGAGCCTGGCCTTCTACGGCCATTTCGACTTAACAGTTGCCTCTTGTACAGTCCATTACAAAGTTTACTATGAAGTCATGCTCCATGGATTCCAGCTAGTGTCTACACATACCTAACTCACTGCTGCAGCAGCTGGGCTTAAAAAAAAGAAAAAAAGCAAGATATTTAACAAGAGTTCTCAAACTAAGCAGCCACTAGCTGCATGGTATGCCAAAGCTTACTGCATTTAGTGAGCTCTGTATATTCTTTCTGTATGAGGCAAAATCAAGGTGTTTAATTTAAAAATAAAAATCACCTTTTCAGAATAGCATCTCTGCCACCACTTTGGCTGATGACGCATCCATATGTTCTCGTGCAGCAGCAAAGCATTTATGCGCAAGTTCTTGTTGTTTGACATCTTCATTCACCATTAATTCACCATAGAGATACACACCCATTGCCTGAAAGAGGAAGACAACACACAGGCATCCTATCACCAGTAATCACTAGTTAGCTGGTTTTCATTCCACTGATCTCCTAGAACTCATTTAATGAAAACCAAACTGAAACAAAAAAGACAATCCAAACCACAGAAAATACCATGTATTCTATAACATCTACCCCACCCCCCACCAAAAGGAGCTTTCTCTGCATCTTTTTAGACTAAGGATGGTTGTCTTTATGTTGTATTGAGTTTGTAAGAACAGAGTATCAATGTAAGAGGTGTGTTATGTTGCATTCTCACTCCTTTTTTCTTGCCACTTTCCAAGTTGAAATCTGTTTTCTTTTATCCCATGCCTGAAATACTTCCAAATGCCACTTAAGAAAACAGCCTGTCCTTCCTTCAAAAGGATACATATTTTCTTTCCAGTTGGGATGTTTATACACACACAAATAAAGAGGACATCAGCTGAAACAATCCACTCTAAAATTCCCATTTGGCAGTCCTGTAACTGGACATCAACTGAATGTGGTCCGGTCTGTGTTTCAGACTCTTTTACATCTGAGATATGGTTGAAAATGCACTAATTCTGGTTTGGTAAGAAGGCAGGCTTTTCTTATCTACTCATTCTGGACAAAGCAGCTATCAAGAAACATAACAGGGCATCTTGGGGTAAGACCTGAGCCACTTCGATAGCAGGTAGCAAAGCACTGGCTAACTAGGGATTGCCATTTTTTTCTGATGATATAATTTTTTCACCTAATTACAGGAATTCAGTAAGTGTTAAGATGCACTTAAAATAGGATTATACATGTGACAAAATATTAGCTAGTTTAGCATGCTGACTTCTACAGTTGTACAGGATGTTTAGACAGTTGCAGGAGAGGAAAAAAATTGTGTGGCACTAAATAAACACTATTTTTAGTACTATTCCTCACAACTTCTAGCACTGGCTTAAAAAAAAAATTACCTTCAACAAAAAGGAAAATTCAAAGTTTACTGAAATGAAAGGGAAAAGTCCCAGAGTGACAGAAACCTGCCACACTCCTCACCCTAGGCACGCTGTCTGACGTCCAGAGGCCAAAGAATTCAACTTTCTAGGGCCTGCCTCTGTGCTATGGTCTGGCAGCCACACTAGGCATGCACATGGTCTTGAAGATGGGCTCTAGTCTCTTTCATAGAGAATTTCATAGTGTTGTAAATTGGTTACAAGTTAAGTATTAGCTTCTCTACCCAAGGTTAGTAATTTTCCCCCAAGACTAAACATTAACATGCAGTAAACACACTTGGGTTTTGTGGACCTGAAAAGATTTAAATAGTCACATCTGCATTTTTCCCAGGCTTTAAAAAAAGACAAGTCTTTCATGATCAGTAAGAAGATGAAACTGCTCTGATCTGAGTTGTAAACAGCCCAGAAACTAGTTGTGCCATAAACTGTATACACTGCTGGAGTAAATTAAATGAAAGGTTACATTTTAAAAAGTTGCAAAAATTATTTCCCTGCACTGCAGAAAATGTTAGTCCTTATTTGGCACAATATCTGTTCTAATATAATACAATTCAATGTGTTTGGTTTTATGAACTCTAGGATTTTGTGTCCCCCAGGCTTCTGCTGGTGGTTATTACCATCCTTCCACAGGATTAAAATATGCACAATATATAGACCATATTTTCATAAATATGTGGATTTTTATGTGTTGCAGGATTGTTTGTTTGTTTTTTAATAAAGAGCTTTCCAGGAAATCTTGAGCCTGTATATTGGCTGAGATCATAGAATCATAGAATCATTTTTCTTGGAAGAGACCTTTAAGATCAAGTCCAAGCATTAACACAGAACTGCCAAGACCACCACTAGACCATGTCACTCAGCACATCTACATGTCTTTTAAATACCTTCAGGGACGGGGACTCCACCACTTCCCTGGGCAGCCTGTTCCAGTTCTTGACAACCCTTTTTAGGAAGAAATTTTTCTAATATCCAACATAAACCTCCCATGGTGCAACCTGAGGCCATTTCCATTTGTCCTATTGCTTGTTAACTGGGAGAAAAGACTGACCCCCACCTTGGTACAGCCTCCTTTCAGTAGTTGTAGAGAGCAATAAGGTGTCCCCTCTCTTCTCCAGACTAAATAGCCCCAGTTCCCTCAGCCGCTTCTCATAAGACTTGTTGTCTAGACCCTTCACCAGATTTGTTGCTGTTCTTTGGAAGAATAAATGTATATATAAAAATATATAAATAGGAGGCACTTCAAAGCTGTAAGAAAGAGCACGAGAGACTGCAATAATTTTATTCTGCTGTTGTGACAAAATATATCTGCCTGAAAGCACAAAAACCTCACTGGCTGTAAATGTCTTTGTTCACTGTCAATATAAAAAGTAAGACATTAATATGCTGCCTAGGCTTTGACGTATCTTGCAACATTTTATGTTTTTCATGTATATTTTAAACATGTAACAGTCATCTTAGGCCATGAATGTCTTGATTTTACAGAGTTCATAGTGAATAAGTAAAAATGAAATAGAAAGAATAAGGCAGAGGTGCAATTTGAACTGTAAGTTCATGATAGCCTAAATGGAAAGCCATGGTAAAGATATCAGTTATGACCAGCCTTTAAAGACCTTCAAAATCTGCTGGTAGCATTTCTCTAACCATGGAGAGAGGCCTGCATTCTCTGGATGTGTATCATTTTGCTATGCTTCTCCTTCTGGATGTCATCTTGAATACTAAAATTACCAGAGCACTGACTGCTTTGATACGTACCTCGTATCTACATGTGTTAACACTCACAGTCAGATTTGACTTGTCATCTTGTAAAAGGAACTAAGTCTAAGAATTGTCTTCCTAGTATCATTCCTTCCTCTGTCTTGCACAAAATAGAAGGATAGGAGGGATTATATCCTATTTTACCGCTTACCGGAAGATTCATATGCTTAGGTGGGGTTGAATACCCCTAGGTGGCTTTCTTAAATACAATGTTTAAGGGGAAAAAGGGGCAAAACCTGAATATGCATTTGAGTTTTTGACAAACTGCAGGAAGAAAATATATTAAAATAAGTTTTCAGTTCCACACAAATGGTGTCAAAAAGTTCATGATTTCAAAAATACTAATTAAATGTAACTGACCTGATCTTCTCTGAGAAATTTCTTAACATCTCCATACCCAGGCACGTACTTGTGTTTAACAACAAGTTCACACCACCGATGACGAACCTTTGGGAATAATGAAAAAAAAAATTAGGGGAAAAAAACCACCAAATATGTATTGTATCTATATGACTGTTGATAAACAATGCATCTCTAACCAGTTTGGTTTTGTTGTTGTTGTAGGTTTGAGTGTTCTGGTGGGTGATTGGGTTTTTTCCCCAGTAGCCAGGCAGTTGCCTTTTGTCACTTGTCTGTAAGCTGGGCAGAGGTGCAGTGCTCTGCATGTGTGGTGAGCCCAGGCTTTGGAAAACCAGAACACCCAAGCTCCAGGTTCCAGTCAACTAACCCAAATCCAGGCACAGATCTGCAGCATCTTCACCTTCAGTTTCCAGCTGTGACTTTTTTTTCCTTTAAATTAGGCGGGCAGTTATTTTTTATACTGTTAGAAGGAGGGAGGGGGAGGAGATTAGCGCTGCAAACAACTGGAAAAGCCACAAGATATAAAATTGATAATTTCCCCTACATAGATGTATAATTCAAGTGATAGAAAAGCTCACATATAATCCTGTACCAATATTAAATCCATGCCAAAGGATAAGAGTGAGATATAAACACATGACACAGGGAGCTTTCAGTTAAATGAAACACAGTTATATCAACACATCTGCCAGTAATAGATTTTAAGCACCTTGCAAAGCATTTAAAATTTGTCTATACTTAAAAATCCAGGCAGTTCTACCAAACTGACAAAAACAGTTATTAACACACTGTAATGAAAATGTGGAATTTTCAAGCAAATCACAACTGAAAAATATTTTTTACTGTGAATGTGAATTTACATGTGGGATTTTTTTGTTGTTGTCTTTGAATTTTGGACTTTGCTCTTAGCCACTCTTGTGGCCTAATCATCGCCTTACTATCCAGCAAGGCTTCCTCGGTTGTAGGCAGTGATCAGCCTAATATTTTATATTCCATTAGTGGCTCAGTACTGACCCTAAAGGAAAACAGTTAAGCGCTGTAAACCCCTCCCACCTTCGAGTCCTTCTGTTTCAGTCTTTTACTGTCTTTCAAACGACAGGGCACCTAATAACAATCCCCTTTCACAGCAAGAGTCAAATGTTAGCAGTTCTAGAATTTTTCAAAACTTAGTCCAAATTGTGCTCCTATCACATAATGGAACATGAACCTTTTTCTGAATGATAGATTTACTTTTAAGATCAAGAATGCAAGCCAGAAAGGGAAGTAAAAAAATCACACAAATATACAAGTGCTTTTGGAAATAAGGTATTTGGAAATGCATTCCTTGTTGTTCTAGTCCTTGCCAACTTTACATCTCAGAAGAACATTTCACAAACTTATGTAATTAGATGTTAATTATGCTAATAGGATTTACACATGATAAATGTTCACAGGTCTTGGAAGAGTCATTTTCTGGTACCTGGTACCTTTTTCCAACTGACCTCTTGTAGTTTGAACACAGCTTAAGAATGAAATAAAACGCTGGAAGGTTTTGTGGCTGAACAGAGGTTGCACTCAAAGCATGTAAGATACCAGTTACCGTGCAGTGCATGGTAGGGAATGAAAGCTGTCTCTTAAAGCTTTTTGCTGACAAAATAACAACTGTTAAGATTCCTGCAAGTGGAACAAGAGCTAAATCTACAAAAGTAAAGAGCTTCCAAGATTCAATGCACTTTTCTATAGATGCCCATATCATAACGTAGACCCTCAAAACCCTACCCAGCTGCTGCTTCTCCCTGGAGGCACTTAACATCTCAACAGTAAATCTTGCCAGGCAATCCAGCTTTGTTGTGGCTCCACAACTGGGGCAAACCTTCAAGGCTTAAAAATTAAGCATATACATCTCTCATCTGTAGGGTGAGTTAACCAAACAGAATATAAACAAGGTTTTATATTTACAAGGTTGTATATCTTCAACTGATACACTTTATTCTGCATCTTCTGTCATATTTTTTAAAAATAAATTCCATATGTATCCTCATAGCATGTATGAGAAACTTAAGGAGGAGAAAGCAACTGTGGTCCTCTCTTGTTACCCTGCTCTTCTACATCCCATGGTCCAGCAGTCAGAGCACTTACCCAGGAGGTAAGCAATCAAGTGTAGTTTCTGCATCTCCTCAAGATCTCAAAATGTGCCTTCAGTGGGAATTTTTCAACAGCAGATTATAAAGTGTTCTGGGATGGGGCTCTCTTCATACTTCCTGGTGAAGCTGTTTTTTTCCTGTGTAGTTATTAAAATTTTTATTGATTCTAAAGGAGGAGGTCACAAGACTTTGGGGCCTAAATTTCTGCATACTTTTAATAAGAAGTTCAGCATGCAAGCCAGTTTGTTCCCAACGTGCCTTTCCTAGTGTGACCATAATAGCTGCATGGAAAGCAGAACATAAGTTTTCCCTGTGAAGGTGTTCATGTGGTCCTACTTCCTACTAATGTCATGTCTATTTCTAGTTGTAACATCACCTGATCATCTGAATCCAAATGACTTTGGAAAACATGGAACAATTAAGCTGTACCTGTTCCCTTTATTGTTCCTTCCTCCATAAGGTTCCCGTTCTTGGCATCAACCTACTTTCAAATAATTTATTTGTTGAGTGAGATCCATGACAACACCCACTTTTCTTTCTCTCTTTCACTCTTCACCCTTTCTTTCCCAAGGCAAGTAAAAATCCTGGCACATTTTCAGATCTGAAATGGTGGCACTTTGCCAGGTGGGGCAGGAGCAACATGTCTGTTATCTTCAGATTACACATTTGCCTCCTGTTTTCCAAAAGGCCCAAAGGCGCTCTCAGCAGAGCAAACTGCGTGAGAGCCAGATGCTGCTGAAGTGCCTCTGACACCAGCAGTTTAATCAGCTCCCACATCTTGCATGGGACCTTGATAAGCAGAACATAGAAACCAAGGCTGTCTCCGAGTGCAAGGAGGGCAGGAGGTGACCTCCACAATGCTGGCACTGAAAACTTCGCTGCCAGTTGAACTGAACATACATATAGGTTACTCTCCTGACCTCCATGCAGAGCACTGTGTAGACGGCCATGTAAGGCCAACTGCAGCTGTCATTTCTAAGATACACACACTATAGAGAAGTAATTTTTCTGGTATAATCCATGCCTTAGGCTGATACCACAAATGTCAGAATAGTATTCACATAAAAGAAGGATGGAAAAAAAGATTTAGTTCCCAAAGTCTAATCCAATGCTTAGAGAAGGAAAACTAAAATGGGCCCCATTGCTTGACAGCATAATAAATGAGTCATGTGAACAGACACTTTTAACAAGCCAGTCTCTAAAGGAAACTTTAAAAACTAAGTAACTTGTGGTAGGACTGAGCTAACCAAACCACATCCTGTATATGCTCTTCTTGGCTTTTCTGTTCCTCCCAGGAGCAAATGCTCTGTGGCAAAAATAAGAATTCATTAGACTTCTCCCAGTTTGTCTGTGCTCTTCTGCATGGTGAAGAGATGCACACCATGTGGTTTTTTGGCTGATTATACCATAAACAGTATAAAATAAACCTGAAAAGTAATTTACAGCAATCCATCCTGTTACTGCTGGCAGAAAGTGCAGATGACTTTGGACCTGAAGCAACACCTGTAACTGCCCACCCACCCACTGGTTTGGCAGCTGCATGGACTGATGTGTCTTAAGTTGAAAATACAATTTAATTTATTTTCTTAGCTTTTGATACAGAACTGTCCTTCCAAGTCCCTGACTGATGGCTGGTACTCCTGAGAATAGGTGGCAGGGGGGATGATGAAGGTCTGCTGGGACCTCAAGTTCCTCATGGGTGGATCCTCATCACCTGGAATTGTTCTTTCCTTCTGCCCTGCTTTTGCTGATGGTGTGAACATCTCCAGTACCAGCCTTTTAAATCAAATGAAGATTATTGCTGGGAGTTTTGCAAGACCTTGCTCATACTAGTAGTGCATTTCTGAGACACACTTCAGTGTCAGGAAGATATTGAGACACTCGCCTTCTCAGGCATAACATTTGGAAATAAGCTCTTACATTTTCATAAATATCAACCACATCACCTAATACCTAGATGACATGTTTTGAAGGGCTGCTACTGTCAGATTGTATGGTCCTGCTCTGGCAGGGGGGTTGGGCTCGAAGATCTCCAGGGTCCCTTCCAACCCCTGACACCCTGTGATCCTGTGGATA
>JAAGNO010015260.1:52174-81457 GCA_033439905.1 Ceryle rudis
TGGGCTCGAAGATCTCCAGGGTCCCTTCCAACCCCTGACACCCTGTGATACTGTGGTTATTTGAAACTCAAACACTACCTGTCTTTTGATGGTACAGTGGAAGATGTTCAGAAACCAAAATTACACTGTCTGTTTTCAGAGAATGCAAGCTGTCATGTGAGATTATTTAACTGAAATAAATACTTATGTAAAATATACTAATAAATACTTATGTAAAATATACTAATAATCCAGGTCTGAGACAGTCCCTTCGATTTAGCAACCTGGGCCAGACCTCTGGGGAAACGCTGCTTGAAGCTGACTGACCAAACCCATCCAAAGCATCAAATACCTGTCTTGATTTTAATAAGAAAAGCTCCCAGTGACATTACCTGAGAAAAGATATTTTAAAACTATTTTGAACATGACTTAAATTGAAGCTATTTATTTATTTACCTATTCTGACACAGGTTCCATATTACTCCCGTGCCCCATACAAGTGATTAGACAAGCCTAAAACAAGCATCCTCACAGAAAGCTTTTTATGTTATATTGTAATGATCTAGCTTGCTAATGTTTTCAATCGTATCCATGCAAGTAAAAAATAAATAATTTACTTCTGAGGTCTACAAATAAGATTTAGAAAACAAGTAATTTAAACCATGCCTTTAATAAAGGGATAAAAAAGCTAAGAGTTTAGTAAGCCTTTGGTCTGCAGAATGGGAGGCTAGCTTCAGGGAAAATGAGTACATTTTGCTAATAGCTGGATCCAATTTAAAAGGCGCCATGAGACAACAAATCCAAATCACTGAATAAAAGTGACATACTTAGAGATCTTAAAAAATGGCGTAATATGAAATATAAGTAACAGCTGTTGTCCCACAAAATGGAACATTTATTAAAGGTAAGAGGTATGTGTGATCTTTATAAAACAGTTTCAGGCTCTATTGAAAAAAAAAAAATCAACAACTTGAGTCTTAAATGTTAATTAAAGAGTCTCAGAGGCCAGAATTCAGTCTAATTTGTAGATGAAAAAAAAGATAGAAAGAAGCTTTTTCAAATAACCAGGCTATGCTACTACATATTAGTTTTAATTAACAAGAAGGAAGCTGGTATCTCCAGTGCACTGGAATGATGTTCTGCTCCACCTGAAAGCATTTATCTCCAGTCTCTTCCTATCTACATGTAAATTGGATTAAAATATTAGATCATTTTCCAATATAATTAAGGAACAATACCACATGATACAAGGCAGTATTTGGACTACATGGTTTACAATTGCTTAATATAGAAGAATTACAGTATGAGAATTGCCAGTTTTACAGTGCGTTTATTTTTTTTCCCTCTATCGTAGCTGAAATAGTTACTCTAATACACCAGCCAGGTTGTATCATTGACTTTTAATTCTATATAGTCTGAATTTCAAATGGGCATTCCTGTCTTTTATTCCACAATATATGCATGCAATTAGCATGCAAATTCGGTTTCATGAACAACTTATCCAAGTAAGATCATCAGGGATGAAAAAGCAGCTCAGAAGCAGCAACGAAAGAGCCATGTGTCTTACAGCTGTGCTGACAGAGTATCAGTTTGGCAATCTGAAAAAATGTACTCAATAGCCAAAAAACCTACTGAATTCAAGCAGAATGGATTCATTATTCTGACAGGGATTCTGTAATTATGTTTATCGTGTATGCCGAGAGTTTGTCAGGAGACTGAGCAAAGAAGCTGTCCAACACCTTAAATAAGCTTTTGTTTTGGACCAAAACCCCCTGGATATTTCATAGCCTAAGTTACATACCAGGTCTTGTAGCACTCACTCTGACAACACTACACAGCCAAAGAAACCCTGGACTAGATACAGCATCACAGAAACAGCCATCTTTGATGGCAACCTTTTTTCCTGAGTTCCATCATAGTGTCAAAGTTCAAGTAATGCTGCTTCTTACAATGCAATGCTCTTTGTCTGTATTAAACACTTAATTTTCAGAGCTACAGTCAAAATGATGATAATGCTTCAAATCCTAAAAAATGGCTTTTAGTAGCCTTCCTCATGCTGCATTTTATTTTGAGTACTGAGAGGAACTACTGTTCAGTGGGCATAGAGGCAGTTGGACCCGAGGCTGATTGAGCTCACTGAGGCCCATCATACTCTGTGCTGGACATCACTGATAGGACAGGCCCTGTACAATCAATGTACAGCCAATTCCTGCCACCTTGTGTAACTGCCTGACCCTCTCTGCCTCCCGCAGTGTGTCGTAGCCTACTGACAACACAGCAAAGTGTATCACTGTCATTCAGGAGATCCTAAGGTATAACGGGCTGTCTAATCAAAATAATTTTTGTCAGGAGCTATTTGTCAGTTTGAGAACTATGTAGAGATTTAAATACTTTAAAAGCTGGAGTTTGAACTGGTGATTAAAAAGCAACTTAAAATCTAACTTTAGCAGAATACCAGACTTTATATTTCAGCAGTATTGGTAGCAATACCCTACTTCCTTAATTTATTTCACTCCTTCTGATTTGTATTTCTGCATGGATCAAGCAATTGCACAGCATAAGTAGAGCTTATGCAGCAACTGTCTCCATTTAGTACAAGGAAAAAGAGGTGTTGTACAGTCAAGCTTTTAAAAAACAAATTCTGTCATTTGGTCAACAGCAGACTGTGGGACAACTGGCAGCACTGGAACCCGCAACTGGGCAAGTATGCAGCATGCTCCCATAGCTGTGCAAGCCTCAAGTAGCAACAGGTGCAGGCTTGAATCTTCTCACCTTTATATATGTGATTTATGACCATGTATTTCCTTCCTATCCTTTCCCCACCCCTCCAACTGCATGCTTCTGCATTCACCCAGTTCTGTGTAATGCAACTGAACTTCAGCGCTGAAAAGTTTCTGTAGTACTGCAGTCTCTCTCAGGAGCAACCTGATCAGATCCCTCTTCTCTAGCTCCCCACACCGTAAACACAACTCTACTTCCACCTCTAAATAAAACGTGCTTTTCCACAGCCAGCGTGGAGGGTCTTTGCTACCTAAGTATACAGAATCACCAAACACACTGCTTAGGAAAGTCCAAGCAGAGTGGAGGACAACCCTGCTGCTCTCTGTCATCAGAAAAGCACAGCAACCAAAGAGCAACATTTTAGGACAAGATTCATTCCTGGCAGTGAATCACATGCTGAGAACTTGTCAGGAAAAGACAAATGCCCTTTTTTCCCCACCTCAGGTTCACAAACAGAGAGCTCCCAATTAGACACCAGACACTTTTCCCCCTATGTGGGCCCCATCTGTGATCAGTGACATCTGTGCTGCTAGAAGAAAACTTTCCAAAAGAAGGGAGAAAAAAGCAAGAGACTAAGAAGCCATGTCTAATCCTTCTTCAAAGGTGGCACAGGCAGTGTCTCTCTTCTGGTGTGAAAGCTGTCGCTGTGAATAAGTGACTTGGTTAGGATGCCTCAGTCTGCCTCTCCTCACCCTTGCCTAACAGGAGATGGACACACCACAGGATCTGGCCTCCAGTTTTCATTTCTTGTTTGCAGCAAACCAGCAAAGCAATGATAGGATAGTGAGCTACACCATGGTTAGATCAGAAGAGGGCCACCAGCACCAAGGTAGTGTGACAGCTTCAACAGTGCCTGCTGAGAGAATGCATCCCCACTGTGCCCAAAGGCTCTTCTCACTGTATTCCCACTTGTGCTGCTGCCATCTCCGTGCTGGGGGGAGCTGCTCCTGTATCTTGGTGCATGTGAGGTAAGGAAATGTTTAACACAGCATGTTAACTCACTTAATTTGAAAAACAAAGTTTTTTTAAAATAAGTCTTAATTAAAAACATAACTACACTACTTATACTGGAACTAAATGCTTCCCCTTTACCCTGCCTTTTCAGTATTGCCTGTTCAGCACACTGGGGTATTAGTGCCACTCACAGCTTGCAGCAAGATGGAGATGGCAGAAAAGATGTTGCTGGCTGCCTTTTTAACAATTTCACTTGAGATTTCTGCTGACCTTCCCTTTTCTGTGGTGCTGCTGGCTCTGACAGCAGGGCTGCCTTCTTGCCAGCAGCAGAAACAAGGCTTGCACTGTCCCACAAACCTCCTAGCACCCTAGGCCCTGGGGAAGTGCTGGCCAGGACCTGCTGCCAGCAGGACCCTGTACCAGAACAGTGTGGGTCCTGGTCCCACTGTCTGCAGCAGTAGCCCTATGCCTGTATCCAACCCTACAGCACCTTGCACCTTCCCTGACCCAGTGGAGGGCTGGCAGAGTGCTCCCAGTGCTTTACTCCTGCCTGCCCACCCTCCCCGCTTATCACTTCTCCCACCTGGGTGTGCTGGGATGGCTGCATGTGTGTATTGGGTCTGAGTGAGCTGGAGTTAGTTTCCCCACAGCAGCCCTCCCCGTGCTGTGCTTTGCACTGAGAGCTGGAAGGGTGCTGATAACACACCCGTGTTGTGGCTGCTGCTGGGCAGGGCTCGCACAGCACCAAGGCTGGTTTCCAACATTCCCCCCACAGTGGGATGGGGTGGACAATATTTTGGGAGGGGACACAACAGGGACAGCTGACCCAAACTGATACAAAGGGATAGATATTCCATACCATATGAGATCGGCTTAACAATAAAAGCTAGGAAAAGTGGGGGCAGAGGAGGGGGAAAGGGGCTTCCACTTGTCCTCTGAGCAACTGCTATGCATTTGGAGCCCTGCTTCCTAAAAAGGGGCCAGACATCACCTGCTGATGGGAATTAGAGAATAATTTTTTTTCTTTTGCTTCTGCATACAGCCTTGCTTTGCTTTTCATTAAACTGCACTTGACTTAACCTATGATTTTCATCTTATTTTTCTCCCCAGCCCAGCTAAAAGGAGAAGGGGCAGGGGGAGTGATAGAATGGCTCACTGGGCAGCTGGTGTACAGCCAACGTCAAACTACCACAGGCATACATAAGCTGTGGGTGAGTAAGGACAGGGTGCTGGGGGCAGTCAGGACATTCTGTACCTCACAGGGAGGGGAAGGAAGACCAGGTCCCAACCTCAGGTACAACCACCCTCACACAGTTTCCACCAAGAAGTACTGCAGGGACAAGCCCCATACCTTCAGCAAGGTAAAACTGGTTTGGGCATATGTATACATCCCAGCTGACACCTTATCCAAAATGCATCACCACAACTGACTCTTCACCTCATATACAACCCCATCCACATGCCCTCTGACACTCTGCTGAAACAGCAATCTACAATAATGGCTAGAATATCTCGGGTATCACTGCAATTTTTTTTTTTTTTTTTTTTTACATCAATATCACAAAAGATTCAAATATTTCCCATTGCCACTCTCTCCCAGCTGTCTCCAGATGCTTTTGCCTGGCATTTTCACCCATTCAGTGTTTGTATATGTATTTCTACACAAGCTATTTATACATGCACATAAAAGTGTGATGAGCTTATAAACCTAAATATTTTAGTGGGAAAAAGCACATAAACACCCATACATCTGAAGCAGAAATCCAACTCAAGAATTTGAGATCAAGCACACTAACCGCCTGTTACCAATGGTTATTAAATTATAACTCCTGTTCAGCAAAAGGAAAGGCTGCTGCTAGTAGAAAGGCAACAGCAATGTATTTCCTTTGCTTAGGGTCCTCTCTCCATCCCTCTACTTCTATCTCCACCCTCTTGTAACTACAGGAAAAAAAAAAAGCCCTTTCCTTTTATATTTGGTCTCCCACAGTGACTGTGGTCCAAACATTTGTGATTTACAGGCAATAGTGCTCTGATAGATGGAATCTAGAGCTCCATATGAAAATAAGATTCAAATTCCAGGCAATGAACAATGTGACTGCCTGGCTTTTCCAGTTTAGGTCACAGCCAGCCTACCCAGCCCATGCTCACACCCTTCCAATTTTGCATAGTTTAAAACTTTGTTTCCAATTTTCAGAACAGTTAAACTTGAGATTTTGACTCTAAAAACAAAGTCCTTTCTGCACCCCATTTCCCAACCCCCAGCAAAAAATTCTGAAGAGAAATATATATTGATTTTATAAACAGAGAAGAATCTGGCTCATTCCTGAAATAAGAACATCTAGATTTTCCACCATCTTTCTGATTTTAGAGTCATCTTCTCTTTTATTCCTTGCCCTCAAGAACACAGTGACCACTGCTGCTTAGGACGCTTACCCCATGTGGAACACAACAAAATTTCTCTCTAGGACATGGCACCCCAAAGATATTTCAATGGTATGGAGTTGAAAGGAGGACAGCAGACTGTTACCCAGAAATTATTGTCAGTGGCTCAGTTCTGGGACCCGATTTGTGTGGCTAATGTAATGATGTCAGAACCAGCTATGGTTAGAAGTTTTGAATTGTCCTGTTTCTTGCACTATTTAGGCCTCACAGCCTTATGGCAGAGCAGATTTTTTCCAACTCTGTGGTCCTATCTGGGCATAATCTGCATCTGCAGTCAGCCTTTATACAGGAGTGAGAAGTACTAGATGACTCTTTGGATCACAGAATCATAGAACGTTAGGAGTTGGAAGAGACCTCTAGAGATTATCAAGTCCAACCCCATTGCCAAAGCAGGATCACCTAGGGCATGTTGCACAGGAACACATCCAGATGGGTTTTGAAATCTCTAGAGAAGGTGACTCCACACCTCTTTGGGCAGCCTGTTCCAGTGCTCTGTCACCCTCACAGTAAAGAAGTTCCTCCTCATGCAGAGGTGGAACCTTATATGCTCAAGTTTATACCCATTGTTCCTTGTCCTACTGCTGGACACTACACAAAAGAGTTTGGCTCCTTCCATTTGACACCCACCCTTCAGATATATATAGACATTAATATGGTCCCCTCTCAGTCTTCTTAAGACTAAACAGCCCCAGTTCTCTCAGTCTTTATTCATAGGGGAGATGCTCGAGTCCCTTATTCAACCTTGTAGATCTCTGTTGGACTCTTTTTAGTAGATCCCTGTGTCTTTTAAACTGGGGAGCCCAAACATGGACACAGTATTCTGGGATGTAGCCTCATAACCAATTTATTTTAAATGAAAAGTTTTGTGGGATTTTTGGTGTGTATTTTTTGAGGGGGTTGTTTGTTTGTGGGTTTGTGTGTGTGTGTGTGTCTGAGGGGATTTTAGGATAAAAAAAAGCCAAACAAACAAATAAGATTCAGCACACAAGCAAACAAATGCTTACAGCTACATAGTGAAACAAAAAACCTACTGCTGATAGCTAGGAGCTTTTGTTTGTATTTTTAAAACTACATTCTCATTGACATCCTGGCTGCTATGTCAGTGCTATCATATATATGCAAGTAGAGTAACCTTTTAAATTTCATTACAAGGCCAGGAGGTTTGTATTACAGTGCTAGGTTTGCTATGCCCTTCACAGAAATACTGTATAAAATTTCATATAAAGCAGCTGCACCCAATTCAGAACACCTGTGGGATTAATTTCAGAAGCCTAGAGGACTACACAACTTCATTCTCCTTTCTGGGGCATAGAAAAGCAGGAGCTATCTCCAAAGGCCTCCTCCATAGATTCTTCAAATAAACCAGAAAACAAACAAACAAACAAAAAACAAACAAACAAAAAAACCCCAAACCAAACCAACAAAACAAAACAAAACGAAACAAAAGAAAAAAGAAAAACAACCCACACTGACCCAGTTTCATATTTGGTTCTATCTTACCATCAGCTACCACACTTTCCAAGTCTCACTAAGTTGTTGGGCTGCCAGATAAGGAGGAAATTAAGTCCTAAAACCAGATAGAAAAATAAGCAGTGATAACTGAACAGTACCAGTAATGGCATCAGCTGGGGGCTTGGAAAGTCCTGTTAATGTCACCCAGTAGTAGGTGAGATCACTTGGGACAAATGTGTTGCTCTTGGCTCCCAGAGGGTTGTGGGATCAGGAGTGCTGACTGGTGTAAAGCTATTTCCAGTGCTCCATAAATCTCATGCTCTGATCATGCCCTTTAGAGAGCTAATGCTGATGGAGGGATTTTCTGTTCTTCTCAGGTGGCTGGAAAAGCCCCCATAATTTGCATACAGTAACAAAACAAACCCAAACCACAGCAATCTGAGATTATCCTTTGGTAAGTCTTAAAAATTCATCCCAACACATCCACTCATTTACGACAGGCACATGAGCTAGAGTCAGTCCCAGGGGAACTCTCACTCCTGTTACTGGAAGAGCTTTCCCGTCATCCTGTTCCAATTTTCTTAGCCTCACATTGAATTTTGGACCTCTTCTTTGCAAAGCAAATGCCATATTCCTAGAAGCTACCCTTTTCAAAGTTCCTTCCATTGAGAAAACAATCCAACTCCTGTGAATGACCACTTGTGAAAAACTAACCAATACCATCTGTGACAGAGAGTGCAAACTGCACTTACATACAACACAAGTAAGAACATGACACAGAGTGAAGACTCAAAACATATCAGGATCACAGTGTCTGCTGCTGCTGCAGTCAATAATTTCCTTTATAAGAGATGGGGATAGTCTACCATGCTCTGAAATTAGCCTCTCTATTAGTGAAAATGGGAAAGATTTCCTATGTCTGGGAGATATCCTTTGCTAGTATTTGCCAGGGTGAGTATCAGGAGAAGAAGAGGGAAAACAAAATATATCTGGGAGGATGACTGTGAAAAGCATTAGAATAATAATGATATGGAGGTTTCACTTTGTAGAAGCTCACATTTCTTCTCACTTCATTCTTTTCCATTGATGGAACATAGCACCTCAGTAATGATTGGCTATATCAACCTCAGATCTGATTTATTCTAGAAACTAACCTGGCATGCAGGCTGAGGCTGACTGCTCTACAGAGCTTTTTCTAAATTCCTATTTCCTAAATACTGTATTGCTAATTGCAATTCAATTGCAAATAAAAAATTCTTGAATGTAATCTTACCTATCTGTAGTGCCACTGTAATACTCTGAATATAATACTAAGTAAAGAAAAGGCTGGTGGAATTTATTTTGCATCTGTGACAAATTTTAAAAGCAGCTTTGTAAGTCCTCCAAAACATTCTCTCATATATAAAATAAGGTATTTCCTCCTGACCTGAGTTGAAATTGAATAATAAACAATATGTTTAAATATGGAATAAGTACAGAAACTATCCTTACTTTTGCAGAAAAAAAAATGTATTCAATTTATTTTCTGAAGAAAGTAATGTCCTGTAATATGGTCATCAGCTCAAGCTGTCATCTTTATCATCTGTTGAAGTAGTGGTTCATATCAACAATGACATAGGTTAAGGAAAAGGATCGTGTATCTCCCTGTTCAGTTGAAATGACACTATCCATGTTCCAGTCAAGGACTGGAACTGGTAAGCCTGTGGAGGCATTTGCAACACATTGCTAATTTTATTCAAAAACTGGAGACTGGTCCTGAGCCCCTGCCCCAAGGGAGGACTAGCCCAGTGGCTACGCTGAAAGGAAAGATGACCGCGTGCCTTGTCCTCTTGCAAGCATGGACTGACCTTTCCCAAGCAGTTGCCATTTCCCACCCAGTTTTACAGTGTACTCTACAGAGCTCTGTTCCATAAGGGTGCCCTCCAACAATGGCCAGTCACAACCGTCAGGATGGCTGAATAATGCAGTGTGAGAATGTGCTCAGCTCAATGCAGTTGCCATCAGACAAGAAGCAGCAAGATAGACACTGCGTTGTAATTCATTTGTATTTCCATGTCTGCCGGCATTTCATGGGCTAGGAAAGATCAATGAATCAAAGTTATTTTGTGCTAAAGACAATTCTCACCACTTTTAGAATGCCAGGCACCTTATATAGTTTGTATTAGCATGACTGGATTTCTGTCAGTGAAACAAAATGCCACTACTTTATAACCTTGGTCTCATAGGCAGACCTCATGCACAATGAAGTAGTTGTGTGAGAATGGCTTCATGCCACCCACATGACTGATGATATTATGATCTTAACTCATTTTACTCACATTTTCTGCAGAAACAGTTACAGTCTCTCCTCTCTCCCCAAAATATACTACATTATGACCGTGAATACAGGGGAGGCATTATGTAAGTGAAGCGCATTTCAGCCAACTTGCTGAAACAAGGAAAACTAACAAAGCAACTTTCTATATGCTGTGCAGGCAAGATATCTTATAAAGAAGTGATGATGCCTGCAGTAGGAAAGAAAGGAAAGCTAACTCTATGTTGAAATGTATGGGGAAATACAGTAGAAATCTTTCTGCTTCACTCACATTCTGTATTTTTAATCACCAAGTCTTAGATAATTCCACAACAAGTAAAACATGCTTGCAGAAACATTGTCAAGTCTTAAAACAGGACTGAAAGTGTCAGACATACCTACAGCCCTTCTCCTGTGGCCTTAGTGATCTTTTCCCAGTCATATTTTTTAATATGCTGTGGGCTACTCAGCTGTCTTGTGATCTTGGGTGCATGCACATTACAGGCCTCTCCCTGACCAAATGAAGAAATAATGAAAATAATCACAGAGTTCTTCTAGTTAAATGATTCACTGAGTGTTACTCAGACCTCCTAGTGTTGTCTTTAGGTTTTAGTAACCAATTCCAATTTTTTTTTATGTGAAAGTCCTCAACAGCCTGTGCTCAAACAAGATAAGCTTGCATGGTTGTATCAAAAAGTGTCATGAAGACTAGTCAGACTTAAAAAAAACCACTAGAAACTGGAAACTTTCCACATAAACCAACTCTCCACATTCTGTCAGATGCTACATATTGAATAAATTAAATATCTGTATAAAATGGCCACCTCAGAAAGAAATAAAATAAAAAGAAGTCCAGATCCACCTTCAATTTTATTATCCTACTGTGCTGTCTGATGGCAAATGTAGCTGCATTATAACCCACTTCTCAGTCAGCTGAACTTCCAGCTGGACTTTGTCATCCAAACTGCAGACAGCTTCTATAATACTTCTCCTGGACACATGACATGTTACATCATGGAGATGTAGCCTGTCTAAGAGCTATCTTATTATGTAGCAGGAAGTGGAACAGCAAGAAAACAGGCACAGGAAGAGAAAACTGAGGATGCAAACTTTCTTCCATGCAACTGTCTCCCACTTGTCTGACAAGGTCTGAGCCAATGATGGGCTCAAGGTACTGAGAGGTAGTGGAAAAATGGCTTTAAACTTTGAAACCTTCATTGCTCTCAAAACACTGTTTAAAGATATATTGGATATGTTCAATTCTAATAATTCACATCAGTGAATTTAATTTCTGGAAAACAAACTTGTAGTTCTCTGCCTTGTCAGATGTTCCAAGATTTGAACAGTATATGGAAAAGGAAATAATGATTTGTTGCAGAACTGGACTGAAAAAAAAAAATGAGGGAGTCACAAATTCTGCAATTAGGCAAGTGCCCTACAAGCCTCTTGCAGAATCCAAGACTGAGGACAGACCAGTTTGAAATATTATTGAGGCATCAGTATCTTACTTCTGGATCTTGCGGGTCAAGAGTTGCTATCTGAGATGTGTTATGTATTATTATGAATCAGAAATATGTTACCTAATCTCTGATTTTTTTTAGCTGAAGCATTCAAGGCTAGCAAATGTGATGCCCATGTACAAGTAGAGCTGGAAGGAGGATGCGGGGAACTACAAGCCTCAGAGTCTGACTTTGGTGCCCGGAAAGGTTATGAAACAGATCATCTTGAGTGCCATCACAAGGCACATACAAGACAACCAGACGATCAGGCCCAGTCAGCATGGGTTTATGAAGGGCAGGTCCTGCTTGACAAACCTGATCTCCTTCTGTGACAAGATGACCCGCTTAGTAGATCATGGAAAGGCTGTGGATGTTGTTTATCTGGACTTTAGTAAAGCCTTTGACTGCATTTCCCACAGCATTCTCCTGGGGAAACTGGCTGCTCATGACTTGGATGGATGTGCTCTTTGCTGGGTGAAAAACTGGCTGGATGGCCAGGCCCAAAAAGTGCTGTAAATGGATTTAAATCCAGTTGGCAGCTGATCACAAGTAGTGTTCTCCAGGGCTCTGTACTGGGGCCATTTCTGTCGGAATATCTTTATCAATGATCTGGATGAGGGGATTAAGTACACCGTCAGTAAGTTTGCAGATAACACCAAGTCTGACAAGAGTATTGATCTGTTTGAGGGTAGGAAGGCTCTGCAGAGGAATCTGGACAGGCTAATCAATGGGCCAAGGTCAATGGTATGAGATTCAATAAGGCCAAGTGTTCATTTCTGCACTTTGGTCACAACCACCCCAGGCAACACTACAGGTATGGGGAAGAGTGGCTGGAAAGCTGCCTGTTGGAAAAGGACCTGGGGATGCTGGTGGGCAGCCAGCTGAACATGAGCCAGCAGTGTGCCCAGGTGGCCAAGAAGGCCAGCTGCATCCTGGCCAGGATCAGAAACTGTGTGACCAGCAGGAGAAGGGAAGTGATTGTCCTCCTGTACTCAGCACTGGTGAGGCCACACCTTGAGTACTGGTTTCAGTTTTGGGCCCCTCACTACAAGACAAGAAGGACACTGAAGTGCTGGAGCATGTCCAAATGAAGCTGGTAAAGAGTCTAGAGAACAAATCTTAGGAGGAGAGGCTGAGGGAACTGGGGTTGTTTAGCCTGGAGAAAAGGAGGTTCAGGGGAGACCCTACTGCTCTCTACAACTTCCTGAAAGGAGGCTGTAGTGAGGTGCAGGTTGGTCTGTTCTCCCAAGTATGAAGCAATAGGACAAGTGGAAATGGTTTCAAGTAGCACCAGGATATTTATGTCGGATATTAGAAAAATTTCTTCACTGAAAGGTTTGTCAAGCACTGGAACAGGCTGCCCAGGGAAGTGGTGGAAACACCATCACTGGAGGTCTTTAAAAGACATGTAGATGTGGCTTAAGGATGTTGTGTAGTGGTGACCTGGCAGTGCTGTGTTAATGGTTGGATTTGGTGATCTTAAAGGTCTCTTCCAACCAAAATGATTCCATAATTATATAAAATTAGTGTCTGTCTTACAAGGGAGAGTCTACCACTGATGTCCTACCCTCCTCTGAAGCTACGTATCTGCAGTGAGACCTCATTTGAGACAGTAACTACATTGAGTTGCTGAGGAGATTGTAGGAAGTAAACAGCCTGAGCCCACCTTGAAGCCACATCAACAGTTAAATTCCATGCAAAGGCTGACTCACACCTTTGTCCTCTCCTGTCTTCTACTAAGCAACCAAATCAAGGCAGACAACCTGCTGCAAACCCTCCTCTCCTTTCTGAAGTAAGGTGTGACATTACATTGGTAAGACTGGAAGTGCATGTGTCAACAAGTGGTCAGGTGTACCAAACAGTGCTGCTGGCAACTTCAGTGACTGAGGACAGACCTGCATCTTGCCATGACCAAATGCAGACACTTCTAGGTACTTGTCATTTTACAACAAGTGCACTTAACTGTAAAGTCAAAATAGACATGCTTCAGAAATACAGGTATTAAAGCTTTAAGAAACATGAACCAGGACTTCCTGTGCTGTACTTGTGTAGGACAAAACAGCACTCAATAACAAGTTCTCTTGAAGCATTTGTGAAACCTGAGTTGGTGAGCTGAGTTACACAGGCTTTTCACAACTGAACTGCAAAGTAACTCAAAGAAACAAGCCCAATACATATGTGTCCCATTTCCAGTCAACTAGGCTCAAGCAACCTTGAGCACCTTTTATCCAGTACTTTCCTTCGGTATGGTGCTTCCCTGCTAGTGTGCTATAGGACTGCAATATCCTTTAAAACAGCCAGAGGCAAGGGGGTAGTTCTCTACTGATTTCATCCCAACAGTAAAATCCACCAGGCAACTGTGCCTTTTACTCCTCCCAACACACCGATCTGACAAAATGAGATTATCCAAATCCTTCACTTTTTCCACATAAGTACTACAAAGTGTGGAACACTTGCCCTCACAGGAGTACTCAGCAGCACATACACATGCTTTTCTTTATATTAGCTCTGATGCTGTAACAAGGCCTTTTAGCCACTTACAATACATACAGGGAAAGCCTTTCAACTCCTGAGTGTGCAGACAACATTTTATGTGCAATATTTAAGACCAAACTTTGTTCAAAATACAAGAAAACCCCATACTTCTTTGTGTACTACTTCTACAAACTACTGGCCATACCATTGCTAAACCCTACTGGAAGATTAATGCAAATTTAAACACTACTTGTCAAAATTAAGAAAACTAGGGTTTATTTCTTAATTTTCTGTTGCTGGGTGGAAGACAGTTAACAATACTTACAAAAATCCCTGAATAAAACCTCTAACATTGGTTTGGGTTATCTGGTTGGTTGGTTGGTTGTGTGTGTGGAGTAGTGTTTTGTGGATTTTTTTTTGGTTTTGTTTGTTTGTTTGTACTGGGGTGTTTTTTTGTTTGGTTGGTTTTGTCTGTTTGTTTTGTTTTTATTGGCCTGCCTGCAGTGGTTTATGTTTATATTCTTAGTTATCCATTTCTGGTATTTAGTTACTGAGAACATTTGAACTCCACTAATAGAACAGGATCACTGTAAGTGACCAATGTCTTCACAGACTAAATCTAGACAAGAACAGTTCAGGTATAGTCTAGGACTGTGGTTCTTTGTCCCTGGGTCACACAAGAAAAATGCACTGTGCACATACTAAAGAAAGAGGCATGAAAAGTCTTTCCCTCAGGTATGTGAGGGCGTGTAAGATAACATTCTCTCTAAGGGACTGTAGGTGTCATAGGTCTGATGACTGGCAAAATGCTAATGGTAATGTTATCTTAGCTGTACTTCTCAACATCTGCTAAGCCCTTGCTTTCACCTTGTAAAATAAAATGGAGATTATGCTCCTTTCACTGCAGCATGATTTTGTGGAGGCCTGGTTTTGGGTTTTTTTTTAAAAAGAAAAAATTCTGAGAGATTGCTTGTGTACTTTTATATGACACTGCAAGGAAGAAAGCAAGCATGGAAGTGGAAAGGAAAAACCTCAGGAACCAAAACTAGTCGCCTGGTGCTTACAATTCACAGTCATGAAGCAGCAACACCACAGATACTGCTTTGATCTATCTCCCTATTAATTACTCTTCCCATTATAGAACCCCTAACATTCCACTGGTGTTCTGATGTGACTAAAATATATTCAAATACCTATAAATAGAAATGTTGGTTGAGGTGCTTATCTAGCAGTTGGAAATTTCTATCAACATAAAGAAAAGAGGTGCAATAAATGGCAACTGTTGAACTGTTTTTTTTTCTAAGAAAAAGCCAGACCTCTGTTCCATTGTTCTTTACATTAATGTTTGGACTCACAAGGATTCATTAAGTGTCCACCCAGTGATTCGCATAAGAGTAACAAGAGACATTTTGCTCTCTCCTTCCATTTTAATTATTGCCATAAAATTCCAGTTATAACATGGTAATTCATGCATACTGACTTTCTGCAGCCTTCACGGCTGTTTTTAATTAAACAAGAGTGAAATGTCATGTTAAGTTTACCACGGTCACTCACTGCACATTAGTTTGATCATATGCTACTTCATGACCAACCACTGTTTATCTATAAATCTACACATTCTTTATTTTCTCATGACTGATTCCATCTTCTTACCTCCCCTGCTGAATGTTGCATACTCAAAGCAAAGACTCATTGCAAGTGTGCTTTCAGGCACAACGTCTGCTACCTTAATTGTCAAAACTCTCCCAGCCTGAGAAATCCATGGGACTCTATACAAAATAGCCATCACTGCATGTGGTAATAAGAATTTACTGGTTTGCTCCCCACAGACATTAAGCCCTTTGGAGTAGGGTCTATAGCCTTATATATGCTTCTGGTTGGGAAGGCACATTTCCAGTATCATATAAAACAGCATTTTGCTCAGGGACTCTTAAAATCCCTCAAATTTACTAGCAGCAACTGTAAAGAACTGATTCCCCCTTTAACTCACACTCCAAAACAGAACATACTGCAGTCTTTCTGGAAAGTAAACTTTTAAATCCTGAGTAAGACTTCAGAGTATTCAAAGAGGAACAATATGGGCTGACCATGGGGAAGAGTAATTTTAGATCAATTGCATTTGGAGACAATACACATAACTAAAATGAACTGGGCATTAATAAACAGTCACCTCACATTTCCACAGAAATCTAACACTTGAGCAGATGTGCTCCTGAAGATACACGTACAATAGTTATGACCTCTAGGCTGCCCTGTCTCTTACTATCATGGTACACAAAGACACATGGACCTACATAAAATGCACAGAATTACTGAGTAATTAGGGGATATGAAGATCCAACAATACTGTAGTTATTTAAATCCAATTTCAGATTCAGACACAGAAAAAGTAACTTCAGTGAGCCTGGATCCTAGTGGAACACTTACCACTCCTAGTCAACAACTCAGTGGTGTATGACAGATTTTTTCCAAATGAATTACCTCAGCATCCTGCTCCCGGAGCTGGTACGTTTTCTCTAAACACTGCAGAATTCTAGGACACAACGTCTTCACCTCTAAGAGGAACTCCAGAAGCAAGACCAGCTGGTCAGGGAGAAGCTAAGAGGAAAATAAATGCCATGTGTGAATAAAGATCTCTAATGGCTGAGCAATTAAATGGAAACAAACCAAAGAAGACAAGATTGCATTAACCTGTGTAGTTCCAGAATGTGCTTGAAATATGACAAGAACCTTTGACTGGTTTCTTAAAAAACTAATGGTTTATGTGTCTGTGTTCTGAAAGACTGTGCTGGTGCCCAGTTAAGAGTCATTTTCCATGGTTTTCATTACTATAGTTATATCAGGTGTAAACAGTGATTATCTTACTGAAACATAATAATATCTTATTAAGTAAGATTTTTATGGAATGCATATGCTACATAATTCCATTTTGTTTGGGCTCAGATGGAACAAAAAAAGAGAATAATTTGCAGTGCATAATCTCAGGAATCAATCAGACATGAATGTATCATTTTGAAGAGTGACATTTTTATCTGTTGCATGAGGAATTGCACAATATTCTTACAGTGAACAAAGAAACACAACACAAATAAGTGATCCACAAAACAAGTGTTGTAATGACACATTTTCAGGCATATTTTAGTGCAGTGAGCCACAAGTCGTCCATCGTTACATGACATAAATGTTATGTTTGTAGCATACAGCATATGTATCTATCTATACATGGATATATCTTTAGTACTCAGTTGCCTGACTCCAGAACCTACCACTTTCAAGTTTAAACTAATGTAACCTAAAAAGAAAAAGCACAAGAAATCTGATGTAGCAAGTACTTAAGTGCTCTGTTTAATAGGATTATTGGATGAAGAAATAAATAATTCAAAGCAAGCCCAGACAGAAATTACACCAGCTGCCAGGAAAGATGTATTGGAAATTCAGGGTTCAGGGTGATCAGTCAGAAGTTGTTTATTTCCCCACTATTCATCACTGCAGGGCACCAAAAGAGGAAGGGGAAGGGAGGAAGAATGTGAATTTAAGCTTTCACACAGAAAAAAACCCCAGCATTGCTCACTTCTAACATTCTCCAAACAGATTAACAAAAGAAAGGTATCCAGTTACTTTAACACTACTTCCAGCTTTTATCACATTTGTCAATTCTCTGCTCCCACCTTGCTGGCCCATGTGCCCTTCTCCTGCATCAATGATACTGAAGCCTGCCAACAAAATGGAGTTGTTAAAAATAGTCAGAGATTTTAAAAATATTGAATATTTCAATTTCAGGACAACTACTAAAATGCCATTGAACTACTAAAATGCCATTGATTGAATGTTTATTGCACTGTCCAACAGCAGCTGCCTGGGGGATGGTGAGACACTCTAAAAAATAAGACAGGGAAGTCTTCTGGGAAGCAGCTCTGCCTGGAAACTGAATTCATTTGGAACACTAATAAAATATGAAATGTTGCAGAACACCACACACAGAAAGGTGACTTCTGATTTAGAAAGCTTTCCTTGCTAACTACAAAGTCAGCAGAGCAATACTTAGTTTGTACAAACTGTAGAACAGCTGCTTCAATACATAGGTACAGAACAACTGACAGTTATTATTGTCTATCTCCAGTATCATTGCTGTACAGATTCACCCACAGAAAGCTATTGTTTAAGGTAATGTTACAGAATCTCACTGAAGCCAACAAAAGCACAACAGCAGAGCAACAGCTATGTCCTTAATTTACCTCCACCTACCGCTGCATTACGGGTGAAGAGTTTTCAGAATTACAGGTTAAATTCTTATCAGTTTGGATTTGAGACTACAGAGAAAAATATTAAGACCATGGACTTTCCCACATTCCAGCTACCCAAGATGAGACTTTACATACCAGTTTCCAGCTCATGATTTAATTAAAGTCCAAGGCAGGAGCTAGCAAACACTAGCAGATAGAGTGAGGCCACCAGCAGAAGAAAGGCTGACAGACCTGTAACCAAAGTGGCACTAGTGGGCGCAGCTATTACATTTTGTTCTCCCACTTCCAACACAAGTAAAAAGGAGAAACATTCTCTTTCATTTCTTACCATTTCCTTTTAATCAAATTGATCCTGGCTAAGGAAAAAAAAAAATATCCTAAGCAAAGGGGCAGAAAGCTTGGCCAAAGATTCATGACAGAAAATACTACAAAAATTCTTTCAGGGCTTTAGAAATCTTCTTTTCTCCAAACACAGCAATATGAATAACACTACCTCCAAAGCAGCTTTAACTGTAATTGTACTCAAATTTTCAGTCAAAAACCCCACACTTCATCATTTTCTGTTTTCTCTACCACCATCCTTATTTGTCTCACCCACCTGTTACATCTTATCTTCCATACTATGAGAATTGTTTGGGGTGCATGCTGTTGATTTTCCATTTGTTTGTCTTATGCTTAATAGAAAGGGGCCCTTGCTTTTAAGTTCTACCAAAACATAAATGCTAGAGAAAACAAAAATTCTGTTTCTTTTCAAGCATTGTGAAGCCATTTCCTTTACAGTAACTCATATTCTGTGAATGCATATTGTATAACTAACATGCATAAAACCCCACACAGCTACAGCAAAATGCAGCAGGATAAACTTCATTGCTTCAATGTGTATCTCAGTGTTGAAAACATTCAGAAAACACCCATAGCAGACCAAACGCAAAATTTCAGTGGTCCTGTTATTGGAATTGTATTGGAGGCTGCTCAATCAAAACGATCAAATACATTTGATCATTAATGCAGATCACTTCAATTGGGAAATGTGGTATCATTTTTCATTCTGACAATGACTGCTGCAATGGCATCTATGTGTATTGTAAAGTAGATATCTCCTGTCCTAATCTATGCCTGCTGCATGTAAATCATACTACTTTTCCCAGGGTCCACCCACCCCAGTTGCAAGTACTGATGCTGCAAAGAGGAAATAATTTAATATGCTGCAATCAAGAACACCAGAAGTTTTCTGTCACATACAATTTAACTAACCATCATCCGCACTATAAAGCTGTATCACAGCACTGTATACGTTATCTTGCCCTTAAAACTGTAAAACCTATCCTGCAACTCTTCAGCCTTTTTAAAGAGTTCACTTTGTCCTGCTACTAAATAGGTATTCATCCCTGGCTTCCCCGATTTTACCTCATGTGGCGGTTTTACAGTTTGAATAATGAGTCTGTTACTTTTAAAACAAACTGCAAATTATAGGAAGTATCAAAACAAGTGCTCTACTTGAAAAAGGAAAGATGAAAGAAATAAAGAAAATGTAATCAAATTGAAAAGATAACTCAGACTGTTACTAAAGCACCTTACTAGAGCTGAGGCTCAATGTGTACTAAATATCTGGGAACCAAGAAAAAGCATACCTTGTATTTTATTCCTGTCAATACACAAGACACTTAATACATGACACTGTATTGCAAGAATATCCCAAGATATTAGTAGGTTTGAAAAGGTCTCTACAAATAACCTTGGAACAAAACTAAGAATTTTCTGAATCCTACCCCTAATCTGTAAAAAACACAAAGAAAACAAAACTTGTCTTTTCGAAGATCTGGTATGGCAGCTACAGAGGTCATTGGCCTCACATCCCAGAAGACCACCCACGCAAAAGGAGTGTATTTATCAATTCCTACATTAACAAATGCAATAAATGACAGATTCACCCTTTATACTAGAAAAAAATGCCACTGAAACATTTGACTACTGACCTTTCACAGCCATGAAATGTGACACAGATATATCTATTTGAGCATCCAGAGCACCAGCGCTTGCACTGCACCCCTAAGCCAGGACACAAATCACTAAAGTAGTACAGCTGGTATGCTGAATATCCTATTTGCTCCTGCCTGCACTTGAATGAAGTCACTGAAAGCCTCCTTGGAGGGGAAATCTGCCTCAGACTAATGCAGCAACCGATTGACAGTGGCGTGATTTCTATTATTACTCCATTATCACACTGGGATCTGTGCCTAAACGAGCATACTTCCTCCCTGATGCCATTTCCTTTTATCCTGGCTCTAGTCTAAAAGCGGATCAATGGGAGTAATATAAATGATGTCATTTCAATTTACAGCTACTGCCTCCCTCTCTCACATACACAGATAGATCAATTCTTCCCAAAAATGGTTAAGAAATGCACGGGGAGACTCTTCTCCCAAAGAAGGGTTCTCAGCTATATTTGTCTGTGTAACCACAGCAAGGAACTGTTTACACTGAGCAAAAACAGGGGGGAAAGGGAAAAAAGTCACTACTGTGCAGTGGAAAATGCTGGCTGAAATACAACACAAACAAGGCCCAAAACAGAAGTAAAGCAATTTGTCCTTTGAAAATTATACAGAAATGTTTAAAGTTTCTAAGGCACAATATTCTCAATACAATATTCTGCAGTATTTCTCTGGGAGAAGGTGCTCTCATCTCTGCACGCACACACCACACACACCCTCCCCAGCATGAAATGTCTTTTCATTTACATTTTTAAAAGATTTTCCAAAATCAGACTGAATTCCTTCCCACCCTTCTCTTAGGAAAGAAAGGGGAAAACCCCACCCCAGAGTTCAATAGTGAATGGTTCCCTTCAGACGGAATTTCCTCATTAATTGCAGATAAGAAAGCACTGCGACCAGGAAACAGGATTTACAGGGCCAGGCCATCTCTGAGACTATACTCCGAACCGATCAAACAAATCCCTGGATGAATCTCACATTATAAACTCTCCATACAGACAATTTGCCCTGAGGGCTGTTTTCTGCAGGCTGCAATTAAAGAAAAAAACCTTTGTAAAACAAATCCCCCCGCTTCCTCAAACTGTCCAGAAAATTGTAAGCTTGAAAATTCAAGAAACACTATTTACTCAACAACATTTTTAGACAGACTTTGTCACTGTTTACCTCAAACAATATTCTTCAGATGCTGCACAGTGACTTCTTATAAATGAAAAGAAGGCTTTCCCCCCTGCCCTTCAGGGGCTTAAATATACTCGTATCAAATAACACATGAATTCAATAAAAATGTCCACGGTAACAGCTGTTAACGAGCACAGTGAGATACACTACTTAAGAGACTCTGAAAGAACTACTCTGCTGTTTGATTAATATGCAGAAAAAAAAAACCTGCAGCTGACAAAAAAATGCTTTGAACTAGTTTTCAAAATAAAACCCACATATGCCAGAGGCTGACAAAATTTCAGAAGTGTATAGCGAAGCAGACTGTTCTGTTTAACTTTATTTAGGTCAGTTTGTTTATGACTTCCCTCTTGTTGAAAAATCGGCTCCCCTTCGAACATTTATGAAAGATAACTAGACCTCACAATGTTTAAAAGAAAAAACAAGTACCTCTGTCTGTAACACATTCTTGCCTACCGATGAACTACACTTCTGTGAAAGGTCTTCCCATTGTGTGCAATTTTTCTCAATCTCTGCTCAGTTCTTTCTGTGCTTGTCAAATAATCTTTCAAAATCTATTTTAAAAACAAAAAAAATATCAGGAACTGTACTGGGTTTTTACAATGGAAAAGAAATTCCTATGAACCTTGCTTCAAAAGTACTTCAAGAAGAAATGATTGCAACAAGTTCATCAGCATTTTCTTTGTGTTACACTTCAAAATGCTGTTCCTGGGACATCTGGTATCACTTGCTTCATACTAGTAAGACACAAAAATGACACTGAGAGCTATTTATTTTATAAAAACCTACACTTGCATTTAGTTCCCAGTTTATAACACCAAAATTAAGGATTTCTTAATTTTGGAAGCAGATAATCTATGTCAGAAATCACTTTAAGGCCACCACCTACCCAAATATAAATGATTTATTCTGGCCATGCCTATGAAAACTGCTGGATGAAGGACACAAATCCCAGCTACACAAAGTTAAGCATGCACGCCAGAAAATGACCTATCTCCACTGACTTTTAGCACTTCTTTTCAAATGCAAGGACAAAAATAGCAGTGATCAGAATGCAACTGTTAATATGCAAGCAATAAATGTTATGACATGGCTACAATTAGAAGTCTGCTACTGGAGGGTTCAAAAAGGTTTTGTGTATGTGTTTGATTTTAACTATAACTTATTCCAGTATGTGCAACACTAATGTGTCCATGAAGCAACAAAACTTGGGAAACTTCTAACTAAGCCATGTATTCAGCATTTTGAAAGAGGAGTTGCTCATGGGCAAGCACTTTACAATATGTCAAAATGTGGCTGATTCTTTGAGATGCCTTCCTCAAAACCTGCCCTAAATTAACATTGATTTGCCAAGTAATGTTTGCATAACCAATGCTGTACTTTCCTAAATGTTACAGACACTCAATTTGGACAGGCTCTTAGGACTACTTATGTGCTTAAACTTCATAATATTAATACAGTTTTTTGGTCCTGTTGCATTTCAAGGGAATTTTGACACAGTACAATTATTGTATAAATTACATACTATTACTAACATAAAACCATTTCCTACTTATGCATCAAACCTAACATCTGATTTTCTTAACACTGGAAAATATTTGTAGGATAGCATAAAAGCAAAATCAGACAGAAACTGTGGGAATATATGTTACAATACTGTGCAATGAGACTGCAAAGATTTAATTGTATTGGTATTTTAAGCTGCCCTTCAAAGCAGGAATCAGTGGCATAAATGAAAGTTTAAATATGTTTCACATTCTGTGTATGACAGTCTGGTTACATGTTACCAGTAGTGTTTTTAAAAGACCAGACATTGCTATCAGTCCATAAACTATTTTGTGTATGTTTTTTTCTTAAGCTGCAGTAGAAAATATTTTGCCACAATTTACTTAATGGAGAGAAGATCCACTTCCAAAGAAATTCAGCATGTTCAATCTAACATAAATGCACTGAAATGTCAAAAGTTATTAAACCTTTATGATCTAACATAGTGCTGAGCCAGCAAAATGAAACCCAGGTGGCTTCCACTACAGGTTCAGTCAAGTTATACAGTGCTTTCCCTCAACCCTAGTTTTCTCAAAGCAATGTTTTGCCATAACTTTGCCTTCAAGCATAATAATTCCCTTTGAAACATAATAGGCTACACATTGTCTATTCTATGGAGATTATCATCTCTGCCACTTCCTATTGTACTTCCAGCATGTGCTTCCCCAGGTTTTAGGTGAAATGGCCACAGGAAGAGAAAATTGGACAAGAACAGCCAGATTCCACATCTGAAATCATACTCCACAGGACTATTACTTAGACATACTAGGATCAGACAGCATTGCTCTGACACAAACTAAGGTTAAAGCTGGCGAAACCAAGATGTTCAGTTACACAGGATTTCAGAAGTCCACAGCACTGTGGAGGTGATCACGTCAATCCCACAAGCAATGCTCTCCAGCCACGTAAAAGCAGCTGGACTAAGACCACCTTCTCATCCAACTGCAGACCCAACAGAAGCACTTCAGGCTCAGCAAGCTATTCATCTAACTACAAAAAACAGCTCCAAGGAGAACTCTAGTTTTGTTTTCCAGACTCTCAGACTACTGCATATTAAAGGACTCATACAGACCAACAAGTCTTAGTTAGCAGTTAGTGGAAAGATTTCATACCTACATTGTAGCAGTTTGTTCAAAACACTATAGGTCTCAGCTGCTCTAAACTATGCACTGATGCTGAGATCAGTGGCAGTATAAACCATCTCACCTTGAATGACCATCATCGAGATCCTCTGAAAACAGAGCAGTGAGTGTCCTTTGAGACATTAAAAGAAAGTTGGAGACCACAGCAGACACTGAAACCTAGTGTTTCAGTGGCCAGTTTACCAACTGTGAAATGAAGAGCTGAAGAATGATTTTCATTGTATTCTAGCTACAGCCATCAGCGGGAGCACTCTCAGAGAGATTTCCCTTTACTTTTCTGACTGTACTAGAAAAGAAAGAGGGACAAAAACCTGAGAGCCAGAGAAGACGAACCAATTTTTCTAAGCTTTGCTAAACTGCAAATTATTCGCCAACTGAAAGTGCCAAATCCTATCTCTACAAACTACCCTGGGCTATTAAGCTAGCTCTCTAGTCCAAAATCCTTGCAACAATACTGAGCAGGGGATATCTTGAAAAAGTATCTTCTTTTTCCTTGAGAAATTGGCACATACATGGAATTTTCTGGAACATAAGTTTATTCTCCCTATGCCTACCAATGCAAGAGCAAGTCAATGCAGTCAATCACATCTTTGACTGTGATCTTCAAGGATCATGGGAATTCACTAATAGTTTCCCAGTTCTCTTATGGTGTGGTCAGGTCTTGGGGAGATCATGACTTGTTCACCAGAACATGATCCTTTCTGATAAGTTAAGCACAAAGGTACCATACCTGCCCCAAACATCAGGCAGCATTTAGAGAAAGAACCTGAAGAAGGAGAGAGACAAGAACTTTCTTTCTCCTCTAACCTTTCACGAGCCTGCTATCATTTCCTCTTAGCTTATGGATGCATGATACGACACTACTTCACCAGGGAGGGCTGGCTAAGGTTCATCATTAAGCACTAATAATGTCACAAGCTGTCCTGGAGGAAAGATTACTGCACAGATGGGAAACTGCACTTCCATCACTTGACCCTTTACTCCTGGAATCCGTAAGAATTTTGATTTCAGAACAACAGGTGATGAGTGATTTCATGTATAATTATGTTAGCTGTCTTTTAACTTTTATGGATCAACTGCATTTACAGACCTCAGCTAGCAGTATTTTCTGACCTGACATCTGGCTCTGATGCACTGTGTGTCCAACACAGCCTGTGCATATTCACAACTGAACTTCCAACACATCACATCCATCTGATTCTTCATTAGGAGGATTTTGTTGTTTGTTTTGGGTTTGTTTTTTTCACTTTGTTAAGAATACAACAAACCAAACTGCACGAACTCACATTTCAGAAATACATACACACCTCCAAGCAAGGCTTAATAACAGGCAACCAACCTTACAATAGGTGTAACTGTAACAGATGAGGTCTAAATCTAAGGTATGTAGGTGATGCTGGCAACTTGGAAGAGCAGTATGTAGAGTTTGCAGTTATGAAACAGTCTCCATTGACTGAAGATGTCAATTCACCACCGTTGGCTTCTTGGATTCTTTTTTTAACTAAGATCTCACAATGGCCATGACTAAAAATGTCCACATGTCTGTGAGAACTCCTTCGTCGTGTCTGAAAGTGATCCAGTTCCAGAGCTGCTGTCATTTCTTAGCCAAATTACTTCATCATCTCAAAATGAAGCCCTTGGCACTTCAGAAGATAACACCACACACTGAACTACAGCTCTAGCAGCGCAAGTTACCACATTGGTCTTCTAGTTTTCACACTGGTTCCCACCAGAATCCTCTCTAACCCAGGCACTGCAGGCTGCACTGGTGGCACAGAGAAGGCCACCTCTCACTGCTGACCAAGGGTCACAGGTGACAGCCAAGCTCTTTCTCCATTCCACAGTTATCCACTCAAAGCATACAGACTTCTTGAAAGGGAGACTGAACTTTTTAATGTGTTAATCTAAAACCTGCACTGTGAATAGAGGACTGGTCACAAGCACCACTACCTTCCACTACAGATGCATGCCAAGTTTCTCAATTTGCCTGCTCTATTACAAATATATAGCAGCACGTACTTAAGGAAAAAAAGAAAAAAGCAACCCTTTCTCCTTCCCAAGAAACCCCTTATGAAACAAAACACTCCAGTGCACACAGCTCTCTCCAGGGGGAGAGGGTGAGACAATAACACATGACACATGTTAGTTCACTAAATGCACTTGTGGAAGCTACTCAGATCCTATGGCAAAGAGTGTGGTATGGAACAGAACAAGCATATCCCACTACTTTTTATTCCTGATTTAAAAAAATATCTATAAGATTTTTTTAAAAATTGTTGTGGAAGAAAATTACAATTGGGGAAAAAAAAAAGCCTTTAAAAGATTTGAAGACAAGTAGATGAGTGTTGCATGACACCCTTATTATGCCTGCTGTTATTTAAAAATATGCTACAGTTATTAGCAAGGATCTAGGTTCCAGATTTTCTCTTTCAAAATCCCATATAGGAGCATTAAAAATAACCATAAAAATAAATCCAAGCTGAAACTTGCTGGGTATGAGCTTTTCCAAACTGCAATTTGACTTAACAGCTTTTTAGCTTGAAGGAGTGAAAGAAATTGAGTGGCTTAAGACAGTATTTTCACACTGTTAGTATGTGTAGGAGTAGGACTTCTTAAAAAAACCAAACCAAAATCCTACAAACCAGCAAACCAAATCCTAAAAATGTGTTGAAATACTAATATTTTCAGAAGTAATTACCAGATGAAATTTGTTAAAAGTGCTACATTCTGCTCATGTTTCCCAGATTTGTTTTTTGTGATGCCAAGGAAGATACGTGAATTTTTAAAAGGGAACAGGAGTTATTTTACCACGTGTACCAACAACTACTTCCCCATATAGACACAACTTTAATAATTACTTTTAGATCCAGATAATGGATTTGTTTCTTGATTCCTAACTACAGCTTTATGTGGGAACAACTCTTTTCAATTTAACAGAATTACATCAAAGCACTAGCTTCTGAAGAGCATTCTTGAAAAAAAAAAAAAAAAGCACTTTCCTGTGATTATAGAAATGTGTGTTGTTTTTATGACAACATAAGTGACATAAACAGAGAAAAATATTTCAGACATATTAAACAAGTTGATGACAACATATGAACAAAATACATGACATATAAGGCACAAACTCCCTTATAAATTCATTCTCACAGTGAGAAGGAAAAAAAAAAGTGGTGGTGCATTTTGTTGTTGGTTGTTGTTGTTTTTTAAATATCTGTAAGGAAGATTCAGTGAGTTGCTGAAAAGACCTTAATTTCATACACTCCTTCCATCAAGTTTATGTGTAACTTTCCAAAGTACCTGGAATCACTTATGTATATAAAATGCAGATACTTGCAACTTCATTTCCAGAAGAAGGCACAAAGACAAGTCCTCTTTCTGAAATGGAAGAGGGTTTTATGTTCTCAGTTTTCAGAGATTTTCTATGACATTTTCCATCAACCATGTACTAACCTTCATTTGTAAAGATATTTGCAATTTTCCAGTGTTTTACAAATGTCCGAGGAAGCAAAGGGTTAAGCAGTTGTTGCAGAAAAATAAAAACAAGTGCTAAATCAAAAGCCCCACCCTGAAGTTGTTATTTATTTTTATTCTACAAATGTGCAGAGAAATTACTCAATTTACTGCCATTCATTTCCATTCTCTTTTCCCTTCAGCAAAAGGATCCAATGTATGTAGAACAGAGAGCATCCCATATCCCACTCCTGAATCATGCACTTTCAGGTTCCACTCCAGATGTTTTGTGCCCTGCTTAACTCAGACCTTTTTATGTGGATCTAGAGAAACCACTGTGGACCACAGCCAGACTTCCTGGTAAGCAGGCATCAAGCAAATCACTGCAATCAATAGCAGGGGAGCCTATCCTCTGCAAAACAGCATTTACTTACGTATTTACGTATTTCTAAGCCTGCACCCTACTTGACTTCTCCCAGAAGAGAGGGCAACGAAAAAGTATTGATCTCCAGGAAGGATATGTGAAAACTTTGCTGACCTACGGCCTCGATCCATCCTCCTCATGGAAGGAGAGCTCCCACTAACTTCAAGGGAATATTTACTCACCTAAGGAGAACAAGACCAGCACTGAATCACTAAAGTTAAATACAAATGTGGTAACAATCAAGCACAAAATACAAGGGACCAGTGGGCTGACTGTGAAGCAGTAGAATATTATTTATATACAAATGCCTGGATAACCACTAAGCTAAGTACAGTGCTTCAACAGTAATTCATAATCTTACCTACTAATGGAAATAGTTGACTGAAAGTTGGCCATAGCAAGAACCTACAGTGCTGTGCATAGTGACGGAACTGAGTTATTTACATGAAAAATTTAAACAGTCCAATCTCACAACTAAGTTAAGAAATTGCTTGGTAACATGATCATTTAAACCTAATTTAAGGTAAGTAATGAATGCTTTATGAACACTGAAATTCAACCCATTCTGCAGTACAAGCAAAATATCTGCTTAGAATGGATCTGGCTCTTAAGAAGTAAAGGCAAGCACTCACTCCATCAGCTCTTTCCATTTACTGAAATCAATCTCCAGAAATTTCATTTTCGATATGTGTATGCTAATGTGTCTAAAACAGACCTGAAGTTTCCATTATAAGCTGCAATTCTCAGGTGTTTGTAACTTAACTATAAAAATTCCCTTTAGCAAGAAACTTGGCATTAAAGTTCTCAGCCTATAAGAGATTTTAAAAAGATTACTTTTGCTATTATTTCTCCAGATAAAATGTACAAGGCAGTTTACTGATTTAAGACAACTGTCTATTTTACTTTTTAGAAATGAAAACAATTGATTACTCTAGGAATAGTCTAATGACATTTGAGATTCTTTGAAATTAGTACAGCTATGGTAACAGTGAATAGCTATGGCTACTTTAAGGAGTAAATATTTTCCACTGGAGAAATGAATCCTTCATAGTTTCATCTTTAAGAACAAAACAAAATGATAGCACTTTTTTATTTTGCTTCAAATCAGGCAGTAGAGATTTAGTTTGCTGTGTGGTCTTTCCCCCACGCTTAAAAAAAATCCCCTGAATATGTCGCTCAAAATCCTGGCCACACCATCACCCACCCCAATAAAACTCCAAGACAACTGAACTCTAGGGGCACAATGCTGAAAACACTTAGGTGTAATTAACTTTTCATGCATTGAGTGCCTCCACTGAAAGCAACCACAGCCTATCTGTGCTCACAGGTTTTCAGCATTCGGCCCTCTTAAATGTTCCTTTCAAAAGGACATTACAGAGTTCAATAAATGAATAGCAAAGTTACACTGTAGAATTTTGCAGCAACAGTAT
>JAAGNO010015261.1:6466-18820 GCA_033439905.1 Ceryle rudis
AAATTCCACAAGGTCTTCTCGTCTTATGCGGTTATTCTCGCTTTTGCACGAGAAGATCAATTTCACTGATTATCTGTTCTATCACAAATTCTATTTTAGAATTACTTTGGTTAAAAAAAACAAAACCAAACCCAAAACAAAACAAAAAACAAACAAACAAAAAAACCCCAAAAACAAAACAAAAACAAAAACAAAGCCAAACAAAAACCCCAGGAAACTGAACCTCAGAAACTTTTTGCTGTGATGAAAATTTTAAGTCACATTCATTCAAAAACCTGACAACTTTAGGACTTGCAAAGTAATGTGGTTTTTGTCAAGCACCAGTCTTATAAATGTTGTATTCTAAAAAATAATGTTTTAAGCATAATTTATGAAAAAGAAGTAGCTGACACAACTAGTAGTGTCAGTATGCTTCCTCAGCAGGACTTTTCTCACTGAATATTGGGTGGACTAAAGATGTAGTACTCTCATTTTATACATGAAATAAATCCAGTTTTAAATATACAGTCCAGTCAAAACCACAATTCACTTGTTGTTCTGATGAGCTGGTCCTGAGACTGCTTTGTCTGCCTCAAGTATGGGCTGTTGCCAGAAGAGGTGTTCGGGTTTCACTCCTCTTTTCCTGCTTTTTCCCATCCTCTTATGCTGGCACCTGGATTTAGTGGGTGATGCTGCAAGCTGGCTCAGGAGACTGATTTGACTATAAACTGACCTGGCTAAGAAATTTTTAAAAAGAAGTTTGTGCTTTTTTTTTTTTTTTTTACAATCAGGTCAGTTCCTTGTTCCGTTGCACTATTTGGCTGTATGAATATTATCATTAGTGTTCTAAAATGGAAATGCAGCTTTCATCTGCACCCACTGGTAATGGCAGATTAAATTGACTGTGTAACTGCATCTGGGGGAGGTACCTCTGATGCAAATTGCATTGTACTGTAGAGGCACCTGGGCTAGTGAGAAATGGACTGGTTTTGATACCTTGCTTCTCAGCGGTTCACTAAGAGGGAGGAGAGCACAGGCTGTGCTCCTTTTCACCACATGACTGGGAGGCAGGTGATACTGGACTGAAAATAAAAGAAACTACAAGCTTAAAACAATGTAAAGAAGTGTCTGGTTGCTGGGGAGGCCGGATAAACTTATCAGGCGTTTTTGGATAACGCTAATGCTCTACCTAAACAGATAGAGGAGAGTATTATATGGCCCTTTGGTGTGTGAACTTATATTGCCTTTATTATTTTTAGTAGAAAATTTGAAGACAAAAGTACACAATGATCCATAGTAAAGTTTGAGGTCTGTTGGTCCCAATTTTTTTTAATCCTTCTCTATATTAGTTCCTCTGGGGTCATGTTTACAGGAGGATTAATGTTGCAGTACTGCTCTCACAACTTTTAGTCATTTATCAGCTTTCTTGAGAGAGCCCACTATACTTTTCCTTTAATCTTTATCATGTGACTGTCTCTTTTGTTTCTTGGTGCTTTTCACTTTAGTAAAGATGTTTGCTTACAGTGTATTGTCATTAGGAGTTAGAATTAACATGACTTGCTGTGGATAAACAAATTAATTCTTTGGAGCTGGTGTTTTAAAGAGGCTTCCAAAAATTTTCAGAAATACTCCACTAGTTTGCCAATCAGATGCATTCGTTTCATTAAAATTAGTTTTGAATGCAAATGAAGGGTAAAAATCTGTGAGTTATTAGTAACTGGTACAAAACAAATGGCTGTTCCTGTATCAGTCTCGTCTCATGACCTGCATGAGCAGTGACTTGCCACCCAATGCTCCAGGTATAGAATCTGACTGGGCTGTTACCCTGTCCTCCAGGAGATAACATTTTGGTGACATTTTTTTCAGGTATTTTTCATCTCTGTCCTTGTCAGAAAGGTCCTGCTCAGCTTTTCACCTGTATTCACAGTCCACTTTTGAATAAGTAAATAAGCTAGAGCTCTCAGTAAACTTCAGGCCTTTATCTAGTCTGTAATATTTCTAAGACTTTTCTACAAAGACAGTAATGTGCAACCACCTGCTGAAAATGCAAAGGAAAACCTTTCCTATGACATAGATCCAGTGGTACAGAACTATACATAGGCTATAAAACTTTCCTAACTCTTCAGGACACGTGGGTGCAGGCAGAATTAGGTATGTGTCGTGCATCAGAAAAAATATGGGAGCGGTTGTAGAGTAATGGCTTCAAAGCAGCTCTTGAGCTTGCTTCTAAATCAGACGATACAGCAGTGCTGAAGAAACCAAGGTCTACGCTCCTGTGTCAGTGAAAGCAGAAAAGGAAATTTAAATGACTCTTCTGGTGCCTTGAAGTCATTGTCTAATATTAGCCCTGTCAGTGCCTGTCTCTTTATCAGTCGGAGCATAGGAGGAGGTGGTTACCAGCCAGGAGAATATGACCAAGGCTTTTAAATACTGTTGCTTGGAAAGTCTTATTAATGGCTGCATGTAAGATCGATGTGCAATAATTCTTTCAAGCAGTATCTTTTTAAAAGCCTGTAGCCATCTGTCATCCTCCTCTCTTTCCCTCCTCCCAGTTAGAAAGCCACATTAGTCAGGAGAAATCGCACAGTCCTGGGAAGTTTCAAACTGCATCCGCTGATGCTGTCAGGAAAATGCTACTGTGCAGGGGCACAGGTGCAATTACACTGACGGCTGCTTCTCATCCTTGGCTCGGGTCATCCTGGAGGGACAAGTGGAAAGAAACGGGGAGGTGGATGAGATTCTGTCAGGTGCATGGCAGCAGTACCGAAGAGAAAAATGGAATGCCCTCTTCCAGGAGACGAAGATTGCGCTGTCCGTGAGTGTTAGCTCAACCTCTTCAAAAATCTGTGTTGTGGGAGAGTGAGAGAGATTTCAATACTGTTTATTTTGCTGAGTTTAGCCACCTGTTCAGTGTATCTTAGCCTTTACTGTCACTGTGGCAGAAATGTTGAATTTTATTTTTTTTTAATTGATAATTCATAACTTGTAGTTACTTTGGAGATAATTTAAACTCCCACAGTGGTTTTGGCATATTGGAAACCTTAGCTTTCGAAAAACATACCCATATTTTAAGAAGAGTTCTTTAAACCTCTTATTTTGTGCAGTGCTATTAAATATTACGTTTAAGGTTAATTTGCTCCATTAGCTACGGATGAAAACTAGAGCAGGGGTTTACTAGCTAGTAAATTTTATCATAGTAAAGAACATTGGGTGTGGGAAGCCCCTGTCTCTGATGGAGAAATCCTGAGTCATTTACTTCATGATGCATCAGCAAAAATAATTTGGGTGTGGCTTTGATTTTCAGATGCTGCTGTAACAAGACTATGAAAGCTAACAATATCTTAATCCCAACTGTGATTGCAAAGGTTTATCTCAGTTTATTCATAAAATGCCTCGCATATTAAGGTGCAATATCTGTCCTTGCAGGGTTGCAATAGATGTAAGTATTTGAGTAGATATCTATCAAAATTACGCTCTTTTCTGAAGTTAGAGGATTCTCTACTATAACAGCCTTTGCATCACATATGTTGTATATGTTTAATAATCTTTTAAGGTTTGACTTGGGTTTGATTTGTATTTATTATTTATTTTTGCCATAGGCTTTGTGTTGCAAACACAATGTTTAGTTTTCAGTTTGTGTGTGGGTTTTTTATATTTTTTTTAAAGTCAGTGTTGTATAGCAAGTGGCATTAAACTGAGCATTGGGAAAGGGTTAAAGAACAAAACTAATTTAGTGGACTGCTCTTTAATCCTGCATGATATATATCTTGGGTTGGGAATGAGACTCAACCACTTTCAACAGTGGAAAAAAGGAGTTGTAATTAAACATATGTATGAGAATGAAATAATTTTTAGTAGTACAGATCTAAAATAAATACGGTCAGGGAATTATGAATGAGGAGGAAAGGATTTATTTCTTGATTCTGATAATGGGAGCTATAATTTGTGGACATCCGACACATGAGATTTATTTATAGTTTTTAAAGCATTTTGAAGATGAAGAATGGTTTGTAAGCATTAAGTATAATACTTCTGTCTTATATTGGAACTAGCACTATATAGAATAGGATATTTATATGATATTGTATTGCAATTCTGTAGTTACATACTTAATATTTTTCTGATTCTTTTATAATATTGATCTCTTGTGTGAATGTCCAAGTACATAAAATTTACCTTTTAAGTTTTTAAATTTCCATTACTGGATCTTCTAGCCATTATGGGAGAAATTTGCTATAGGCTGTTGGAGGCATCCTCAGTGAGTTATAGAGACCACACAGCTTTACAAGTTACAGGCTTGTCAGTATCATTTAAAGTTGGGCAGTGAAATATAATAAATAAATAAATAGTGTGTGGTTTTGGCATCGGCTAATGTGTGTATGCTATCAGTGACATTTCCAGTAGAAGAGGAGAGTAATATTCACATTTTCTGAGGAAAATGTAAAGCTGAGTGTGCTGCACAAGAGACTTCACTCTTAACTGAAGAATTCAATGATCAGTGCATTAAGGCTTTTTATAATCTAATTTTACAAGGGCCTCAACCCACTTCTTATTCAGTGCTTTCTTTACCCACATCTTACATGCTATTGATGGATTCAGAAAGGGGAACAGTGGCGCTATTACTTACAGTGCAAGGGATTTTAGTTGCAGCATAGTTCTTGGTCATTTAAGTTAATAAAAAATAAAAGTTTTCCCACATACACTTAAATTCTGCTAATAATCTTCTAGAAAAGAATTGAAAAGAGAAATGTGTGAGTGGAGTGAGAAGAATTGTCATAGCCTGAGTAATTTCTGAGAAACTGAAAGTGAGGAACCCTTATCTCTTGGAGGTATATGTGATACATTGAAGTTAAATTTTAATCATTTCTAATTTGCTAACTCAATCATTAGAAAACTGATTTCCAGTTTCAAGCAGTGATAGAAAATTGCAAACCTACCCATAATGAGACCCCATGGAAGCCTTCAAAAAAATAATCAGAAGGAATTTATGTAAAACCTAGTAAGGTGTCTGTATTCTGCCTTGATTGCAAGAATCATAGATCATAGAATCAAAGAATGGTTTGGGTTGGAAGGGACCTTAAAGATTATCTAGTTTCAGCTGCCCTGCCATGGACAGCTTCCACTAGACCAGGCTGATCAAAGCTCCATCCAACCTGGCCTTGAACACTTAGAGGGATGTGGGTGGCATCTACAGCTTCTCTGGGCAACATGTTCCAACCACCCTCACAGTAAAGACTTTCTTCCTAATGCATGTCAATTTGTATTCCGAGTTTTGTCCTGAAGTTATGAAGTGAATGTAACAGTGTCTTAAATAAGAGAAGTACTCTAGTTGAATATGTTTTCTTTTCCATTTCAATTAAGTAATTCTGATAAAGTGGCATAGAGAGAAACATGCATTCTTCCCATCTAGTCCACAAAACAGCACATTTTTTACTTAGAGTTAGGTGCACTCGAAAAGGTACTCTACCATGGAGGAAGGGTACTGCGAAAAAAGGGACTGAGTTGTCACACTGAAAAAATTCCCTCCAGGAAATGAGTCATTAACCTATCCTAGTGTTTTGCACAATCACTGTCATAGTGGGTGAGGGGGATTGTCAGTACCTGTGAGTTGGTACAAATGTTTGAGTTTCAGGTAATGACTGAACACTGAATCTGTGGTGAGTAACTCCAGGATAGTGTTAAGAAGTATGAGTTTGCATGCTTTAAATAGGTGAGAGTGATCAAAATAGCACTTTGGTGTTGGGGTTAAAAAAAGAAATCACTAGATTAACAAGTTAATTTGGTTAGCTAGAATGAATGATTGCTTCCAAGCTTTATTGTTTGGCAAGCAGCAATTTGAGTTACGGCCATGTTGGTGGTATATGGTCATAGGAGATGGGCCACCTTTGCAGCTTGCACCAGTTAATTTAAGAATTTGTAGTAGATGTTGTGTTGGTGGTTGTTTCTACAGACCCCTGAAACGGCATTAATTACTCTAAAGGTTTCACTTTTTATTTACAGTATTTTTGTGATCTCTTTGATCGTATGTTATAATTCTTGAAAAGGTTTGTGTTCTTCCTATGCAGTTTGCTAGTGTTTGCATACTAGTGTGGGATGTTGATAAAATCTTTCAGAGGTCTAAATGAATCCCTAACTAACTAGGCTGTTTAAGGCTCATTGCTGAGAGGTTTTCTTAAAAACAAAGTATCTTTACATGTCCTGATTAGAACTGGAGTTAGCATAAATATTCTTTCCATCAAACCTATCCTAGATACTGCCTTACATGTGGCTGTGAACAGAAAAATAAGTTATGTAAATCTAGTTAACTGATGCAGATGACAATGGGAAATTTCGGCTATCTATATAGATAAATATTTATACATGTTAAAACCTACTCTCTGGTAATCAGAATTCCATACTTTCTCTAAGAAGTTTTATTAAGGGCTTTTTGTAAACCAGTAGTTTTGCCAGCAGCTTAAAAAATTTGGTTTTGTTTCGGGGCTTTTGTCTCTTTTTAAATAACTGGGATACTCCTTTGCCAGAAGTGCTAGTACCATCCTTGAAGAGACCAGAAACATTTTTTGATTTTTTTTTTTTTTTCCCATATCTGTAAAACAGTCTGTAGATACCTATTCAGGTTACAGTGAGGCTTCATCTACTGAAGTTTGAAAAGTGCTCTAGTTATAGTTTATTTCAGTAGAAGTGGTTCAAAGTATAATCTATTCCATTTTTATAAACTTTAGGAAAACACTGTCATTAAGTGTTTCGGAGTCATACAGTAATATTTTACAGTATATTACCAAGTACATAATTTATTTATTGAAAACATATAAGGCATAAGCTAAAGAACTCTATCAGGTAACCTAGAGAAAATATTGCTGCAGGAAAATTTGATTGGTTGCATGCTTATTTTTCATCACCTTGTTTTGTATGTTGACTGTCTTGCAGCCTCTTGCATTATGGTCAGGATAAAACTTAGGGCAGATATTTAAAGAAAAATTCTGGCTTCTTTGCTATTAACTGTGTGTTGGGTTTTTTTTCCTGTTGCATAGCATCACAGAGTGGTTTGGGTTGGAAGGGACCTTAAATACCATCTAGTTCCAACCCCCTGCCATGTGCAGGGACATCTCCCACTAGACCAGATTACTCAAAGCCCCATCCAGCCTGGCCTTGAACATTTCCAGGGATGTGGCATCCACAGCTTCTCTGGGCAACCTCTTCCAGTGTCCCACCACCCTCACTGTAAAATAATTTTTCCTAATATTAATACAAATCTACCCTCATTTAGTTTAAACCCATTAGCCCTTGCCCTGTCACTACAGGCCGTGGTAAAAGTCTGTCTCCCATCTTTCTTATAAGCACTCTTTAGATATTGAAAGGCTGCAATAAGGTCTTCCTGGAGTGTTCTTATGGCCAGCTTGAACAACCCCAACTCTCTCAGCCTTTCCTCATAGAAGAGGTGCTCCAGCCTCCTGATCATTTTCATGGCCCTCCTCTGGACACACTCTTACAGTTTACTATTAGAGTTTTTCTTGCACTGTGTATCCCAGAGCCGAGCAAGTATTCCAGGTGCAGTTTCATGAGAGCAGATCAGAGCAGGAGAATCACCTTCCTTGACCTGAAGCCCAGGGTATGATTTGCTTTCTGGGCTGCCAGTGCACATTGCTGGCACATGTCCAAGTTTTTATCCACCACTGTCCTAAAGTCCTTCTCTGCAAAGGATGCTCTCAATCCATCTATTGCTGGTTGTGTAGTTGCTGCATTCATAGCTGTGTTTTGACTGATTTTTAACCTTTTTTTCCCCTAATTTTTTGTTTTTTAACTCTGTTTCAGAATTCTCCACTCTACCAATATCTGCAGGATTTGGGACACACAGATTTTGAAGTATGTTCATCTGTGTCGCGGAAGGCAGAGCAATGTGCAGCAGTGGAAAGCCAAAAAGAGCGGACTCTGCGTGCTGCCCAGAAAGTGAGCACTCTCCTGTTCCTAACTATTTATCTTCTTAAGAGAGAACAACTTGACTTCAGAAATAGGCAAAATCAGGGGATAAAGCCAAATCTCTGACAGTATTTAGAAGAAACAAACATCAACAAAAAGAAAACCCACAAATAAACCCAAACCAACAAAAAAAAACCCTAACCAGTGGTCCTATCATGTCTATGAATGTGTTTGGAAACATATGGTTTTCCAGTATAGGTTGGGGTGTTTCTTTGCACTTATGGAAGTTAGGGAAGCAGCAGGCTTTGATAGTGGGTTTTTTTGAGTCTTGTAAATTATCTTTTTTACTGGATATTATTTTAGATTACCATGACATTATGGGAATAAAACCTGTAATTTTCTGGAACAGAATATTTATAGTTCCCACCCTTCTCAGGCATTCAGTTGCTAAATATCACTTACTCTGTGACAAAACAGATATATTAAAAGGGTATTTCTGGGAAGTATAAATACAATAACCAATCTGAATGAGATAGTAGAGCTGTACTTAGGTTATGGCAATTTTCTAACAGTAACAGCTGACGAGGATATCAGCTGATCAGCACACACAGACATCTTATTTCTCTATCGCTTTAAGTAAAGGCTTGTGGATTTTTAAAAACTTTTTCGTATTAAAATTATGCTTGAGAATTTGGCCATTTAACTACTGTGGTCTACACATTTTTTGTTTTCCTTATTACAAATAAATGGTACTGTTATTTACTGTTGTTGGTGTACAGGCAATGTGACTCAAATGAGCTGTGGTGTGGAAATTCCTCTTTTGAGGCAGCTCATGTAGGAATTTCTTTGCAAAAAGTATATTGGAAATTCAGTAGTCAGTCTGTCTTCTCCTTAGCACCTAGATGGAGCATGAAAAGAGCAGTTGTTTTTTGCCTACCTCTTTCACTTCCACAGTGGAGAATTAAATTTTCTGCATAGTTCTCCAACTATGTGCTAAGCCAAGAGAAAAAAAGAGGCCTCCTTGCAGACCTCTCTCCTGGCCGCTGCAGGCTGAGGTGGGTGGCATTTCAAAGGTAAGAACCCGAACCGGGTATCCATGGGTTGATAGATTGTCTCTGAAGAATTACTATTTCTTTCTCCTCTCTCCCCACCATCTACACTACCTTCCATCTTTGTGCACCTTAAGTTATCAGACTCTTGCATGCTGTGAGTTTTCATCTTCCACTGGAGCTCAGTTTTCCTGTTGTTCATTCCTGCTTTATACCTTTTCAGCCATCTTAAAATCAGAGGTTCACAACCGCTTTCCTCTTTTTTGTAACTTCTGCAGCTGGTTGGCTCCACAATGTTCTATCCTCCCAATTAGCTGGCAGTGTACTGGGGAGAGCATCCTATTTTTCCCAAATATAGGCAATATGATACAAGTGGTCCTGAGATCTCCAGGTCTCCTTGCAGGTTTTGGTGGATAAGGGATCACACGGCAAATCAGGAGACCTGATGCTTTTCTTAGGATCTTTTCTCAAGTAATGCCATCTTGACATACATCCACTAGTCGCTTCTCAGATGCTTCAAGGAATTAGCTGAGTACTAGTCGCAGTTAGTTAGGCTTTACTTCAATTTTTTTTTCCAGTTTTGAACATGTCCCACTTGTTCCTCCTTTGGTTTAGGTCAGAAATATTTTTTTCTTGGATTTTGGATCTATTCTGCTCTGTGTAGGATCTCGAGTGGAGTAGGATGCAGAAGTATATGAAATAATGTGGATGACATCAGTCAGGTTTTTTCTGATGTGGGGAAAGAATATGTGGGTTTTGAAATATTTGCAGTAGTATAATGTATTTGGAAGGACTGACATGCACAGTCTTTGAAATGGAAATTCAGAAGTTGCAGTGTGAAGCTCATTCATCTAGCTGTATTCAGGAAACTGTTGCTGGGTGGCATTTTTGTATAGCAAAATTAATTTCAACCACTGTCTGTATAGACTGTATAAGCTTCCTCACACACTCATTAGTTGATTTGAAAAGACGGGATAATAAAACATGAAAAATTTTGCTTTGCTCTCAGTCCTGTTGGAGTTTGTTTTCACGGATACATAGTCATAGTTTGTGTTTACCTGTTGGGCAGGTGCACTGCACACTTCAGTCTTGATCCCCAGTTTCTGAGACTTGCAGTTGTATGGAAGTGTTCCATGTCTCCCTTCTCTCATGCTTCACTTTCTGATCAAACTTGACCATGTAGATAAGATGCAGGGTGCCTAATCATTGAACAGCCTAATAGTACCACTGCATGCCCAGTGTATGGATTAGACAGAGACTGTAAAATATAATCATATTATAATAAGAATCCCTAAGTGTAGTACTGTTCAGCTCTTTACTTGTAGAATTTACAGCTTTTCAAAGAGTTCAGCAATCATGTAGAATAAAGTTATGAAGGAGCTTCATACAGAACTCCAGTCTCATGTGCTGAGGATTTGTGAACCCAAGAAACAGATTAACTGAGAGGAAGAGGAGGAGCGATTTTTGCAGTGTCTCTGTGCTTCCTTGGCTGGTTTCTTTAATGTAAGATTATTTAAAATTCAATTAATAAATTGGTTTCTCTTTACTGTTGATGTGGATAGCTATTGCATTTGTAATAATGATTGCTTCTATCAGTGGTCACAAGGCAAGGCTGAATTTAATTAAAGGTTTAACTCATGATTTTTTATATTTTAATTTAAACTGCCTTTAAAAGTATTCATGGAAATACTAAATCCACTACCCTCACTTTTCAGAACTGTCAGCTGGCACTCACCATATCCCTTAAGAAACCACCTGAAAATATATTTTCCTTTTAAAGCTGCTCACAGTTCTGTGGTGCACTTACATTGAAGATACCTATTCTGACAGTGCGGGAAGACTTTAATTAAACCACTGTTAACTGAAAATTAGGGTGACATATTTCATTGGATGATTTTCTGGTCATTACTAAGAAGTGATGCATAGGCTGTCACTTGTTGGCTGCATTATTTTGCATAGTTACTTTTGTGGGAGGCAGTAAAGCAGTATGATTCTGTGTTCATGTACATCATTTCCACCAAATTTTATTCCAATGCTGTGGGCATAAGAACCTCAAAAGCATTAAGATATAATGCTTTTAAAAGCCTCAAATATTCTGTTTTTTTCCCCTCCTTTCCCCTCAAGCTTTTTACACTTAATTTTATTGTGTTCAGAGCAAGCCCTCCAGTATTGTGTCAGATGGGGAAGTAATTCATCATGGTTTGCCTTGCAGCTTGGAGGGATTGGGTGTGTGAAAACAGGTTGTCCATTTCTTACAAATACTAGGATGACATTCACGTGGTCTCATCTCTGTCTAGACAAGGATATGGAATGGAACTAGGGAGAAACCTGTGTGTAATTTCTAGTGATAAAACATCATAGCTTCTTCCTGCTGCTGTTCCAATCCCAGTTTGGGAACATTAATGCTTTTCTTTTGTAATCTGATGTCAGAAAGTCTGTTTTTGTAGTTTGATTTCTGTGTCCCATTTTAGTAAGGTGTCTCAAAAGGAAAGAGAATGAGGGAGAGGAAGCTGGCCACACATTTAAAGAAGTGGACTGGATTTAGGAGGATCTGAGGCTTTGCAGCAACTTTTGTATGACATACAGGCAAATAATTTACATTCACATCCAATCATTTCCTCATTTTTACATAAGACCGTTGTCACTTCCCTTCTGTCAGCCTTTGCTGGCACAGTCTACTGAAATTATGAAATGTCTGGGAAACAGGCGGTTTCTGAGTTCTGAGTATGTACCTACTCACAGTCCTAGTATAAAATGATCTTAGTTGAGGCTTAGTGTAATGCAAAGTATAATCACAGGGAGTAGATGATCCATGCTGAGGGATGCCTAGCATGTGTGTATTGTTTTCCTTCTGTTCTGAAAAGCAAGTTCACAAATGCCTTAAACACTTTAGTAAAATAAAAACAGAAAAGCTGCAGTATTGCTTTGTCTTTGCATTGAGATTCATAGAATCACAGAATGGTTTCGGTTAGAAGGGACCTTAAAGATCATCTAGTTCCAAAACCCCTGCTATGTGCAAAGACAGATTCCATTAGATCAGATTTACTCCTCTTGTATTCATTCAGTCAAATAGGAAACCTGTGCAGATACAATCTGTGACGTGAAGTAAGATTTTGACAAGGCAGAGGTCTAGTTTGGGATCTTCAGGGACTGAAAAATCTGGGGGAAAAAACCAGTTCCCAGTGACAGAACCAAATGTTGCTGCTATGTTTTGCTGTCGTGCCAAGCAGAGCGTATGGTTCAGGCTTAATGAAAGGCAGAGGCATCAGTTGCATTTGAAGCACATCTCAGATAGTTCTCTGTGTCTGTGTTTTTTGTGCTTTTTTTTTAAATTGGAACATGGTCTTAATGATCATTGAACTGGAAAGCTGTAAAGGTGCTTCAAGGTTGCATTCTGAGGGCTGATGAA
>JAAGNO010015261.1:23212-48060 GCA_033439905.1 Ceryle rudis
AATGTCTACAAATGTAGCTTCCAAAAACAATACCAAGCACCATAAGAAGTTAGGGGGTTCCATTTCTCCAGAGAGTTCTGACGAGTCCAATTGTTCTCTCTTCTCCTTTATTTCAAAAGGACAAAATTTCCTCTGTAACCTCTCACTAGTTATCTTCTGTTGTCTTTTTTTTTCCTCCCTCTTCCCCTGTGAATCAAAGTTATTATCTTAACAGGTTTTTTTAGCTTTACTTTCTTGAGATGGACACACAAGCTAAGAATATGGAAAACAAGTTTCTTCTGCTGCCTGCTACTGTAGGGTACTGAAATGACAGAGGATGTGTTGGAGGAGCGCAGTTTCCTCTTGCACACAGTCCTGAAACAAATGTTTTCCGTTAAAGGTAGAATGCAGGTTTTCTCAAGTGACATCAGCATATGGAATTAAACTTTTGACTGGCTATCTTACAGTTTCATAAAGAATCTCATTCTGTCAGTGACAAAGCTAAACAGACTTTTTTATTGTTATATGTCATGCTTCTATTAGAGGGCTTTCAGGAATATTCTCTTTTCCCTCCTAAAATCTAGCTAGACGCAAAGGTGCACATTTTCAGTGTTTGCTGGGTTTTGTCATGACAGTCTTAACTTGCAGTGTTTTTTATTTGAAGTTCGATGCAGTGTACAACGTAAAATTTCAAGAAGGTTCCCTGTTGGATATATTTGTCTTCAAGAGCTGTGTATTTGTCTTGAAGAGCTATAGCTGTAGAGGAAAATCTACCAAATGCTTATCATGTCATCAAATCCACAAGTTTGTAACTCCCCAGAGTTTGCCTGGAATTTATCAAGTGTGAGGTCTTCCAAGTCCCATGCTGTTTGATGTTTGGATTGAGTTTCCTTGGGAAAGGCACAGAATCCTGCAGGAGAGGACTTCACTGCCCTGGCTCGGGGCTTGTATGCAGTGCATTGACCCTACTGTTATTAAGTGTCCACTGGAGACTTTTTGTTGACTAATTTGTAATATCTCTCTCTTTCTAATTGTTGTTTGTTAATGATGTAAATTAAGCCATCACACACACACAATATAATTAAAACTAGTGTTTGCTAGTTTATTAAATTCTTACGCAAATATATTGGCATAATCTGTGGCATGTTTCCAGGTACTGTTACTATCTAGGTCAGATCACAGAGTCAGTGTGATGCATCCTGCAAGTCTAAACTGTTCAGTAGTATGTCAGTTTTTAAAACTAATAAAGTTTCATAAAAATAAAGTAGCTACCTGTGATATACCCAAAATATTCCTGTAGTCTTGGGGAACAGATTGTTGTCAGTAAACCGTAGAGAGTATCTGGGTGTTTTCCCTGTTCTGCTTACTTAATTTTAAGAATTTGCATATTCTTTACTAATATCAGGTTTTTTTCTTTTGCCCACTTGCGGTAAGGATGTTGGATTTCGATTTGACACACTCCGTACCATCCTGCAACAGGAAGTTCTACTGCAGGAGGATGTGGAACTGATTGAGTTCCTTGACCCCAGTATCCTGTCTGCAGGGCAGTGTAAGCAACAGGAAAACAGACAGCTTCCAACACTACGCTCCCTAGCAACTCCTAATATTTGGTACTGTACAGAGAATTTCTACTACTATATTCACTGAAAAACAAGCAAAAAATATATTGTGTGTTCTTTATATAAAATGCAGTAATAAAGTAACTAGTTCTTTTTCTCAGGTTTTGGAGTCTTTGGTCCAGTAGGTTGCAAATTTTTGTATAATTTTTTTTTTCTTGGGTGTTTTATTGAAAGAGAGAGTTTTAATGTGAGATAGCTATATGAACATGAATGGATACCTCCAAACCCTACTATGTGCTACAAGGAGGAACTAACATGGTTCATTAATTCATGACTTTCTGAATCTATACAGTGGTGATTTTGATGAATGAGACATGTTTGTGAAGACTGAATTGAGAAGTGGGTGTTTTTTGCTGTGGTTTTCATAAAATATGTCAGGGGGGTGTGCGCAACTAATTTTTGGGTGTAGAATATCAGAACAGACTAAAGAATAGTTACATAAGATGCATTCAAATCAGTAGAGGCTGGTGAAATTCACCCTAGACCACTGAAGGAGCTAACTGCAGCAGTGTCAGAGCAGCTACCACCTATATCTGAAAAGAAAACAAGGATGATGTGTCTTCTGACAGAGTGACTTGATCAGAAAAGGACAAGAATTAATAGATAAAAACATCTCGTAACACGGCCCAGTGCTATGTTTTCATATATATGTTAGAAAAATAGATAAAAATATTATAAAGTCACAGTAGGTTTAAACCTCCAAGTGTTTAAGTTGTAATATGTCATTGATGTTCTCTGTCAAACAAGAGAACTTCTGAACCAGATTTTTCTAGTGGTTTGTTGTGGTCCTGGCACTATTCTTTGTTTCTTGAACTGTTCAGAAGATCAAGTACACTTAACAAAATTTGTGAACATTGCTCATCTTAGAGATGACAAGAAGTTTTTAAGAGTTTTGGCAGAATGGAGTTCAGAAGTGGCTCAGAGAAATATTTTGAAATCAATAGAAAAGTCAATAAAGACAGAAGTCTAATGGTATAAAAAAAAAATCTAATTAACAAACAACATGATGAATAATTGGGTAGGCACTGCTACAGAAAAGGATCTGCACATTGTTGTAGAGCAGAAATTGAATGCATCAGTAAATTTTTCAAAAAATGGTGAATCTCACCCTGGTGTCCACGTTATATGCAGGACACAGAGATTACTTTTATGTCTGTTTTCCTAAGCCTTCTGTTAGACTTCAGCATCTGATTTAGTATGCTACACTTGGAGAGGCATAGGTAATTTAGAGACAGTCCAGAGCAGGACAATAATATTAATGAATTTAGAAAGAAAATTCTTTCAGAAACTTTAGAGTGTGCTAGGATTGTTTGGCCAAAATGAAGAAAATCAAGGTGAAATGGAACAGTGTTAGGATATGTGGAATGTGGTTAATAAGAAGGTGGTGATCAGTCATCATTTATCCTGTTCAGAAAAGGGAAGGATATGAAGAAAAATAATCATAGGCTCACAGAATGGTTTAAGCTGGAAAGGACCTTAGAGATCATCTAGTTCTAACCCCCCTGCCATGGGTGTGGACACCTTCCACTAGACCAGGTTGCTCACTCAGAGCCTCATCCATCCTGGTCTTAAATACTTCCAGGGATGAGGCATCCACAACTTCTCCGGGCAACCTGTTCCACTGTACCAAGGAAGTGATGGACTATGTGTCTGTCGTTTTTAAAATTAATTATATATCTTGAATATTTTAACCCTGGGCTTTTACTGAAACCTATCAGTAGCCTTGAAGAATAAACACTTGTAGAGCGTGTTAATTTATGGTCACAAAACTGTCCAGAAATTAGAAACCAAGAGATCGTGTCATAGTTTAGAAATGGGAAACATTCTTTGTGAAAACTTCCAAAATTAAACACAGGATATGCAGCTTTAAGAGGTGAAGAAAGTTAATATTTTTCTCTCAAAAAGAAAAAGTAAAATTGTTTGTACCTTGAAGCCCACATCCCATCCATCTCTGTGAAAACTGTCATAATTTTGCAGAACTGTAATACTATATATGGAACACAGTGTATTTTCTAGCAGTTACTTATTTTTGTTTAATTTTCCTAGATGAAAATAACAGCTTTATGAAGTTTTTAGAATGTCCTTGAGACGCAGCTGAACTGTGATACCAGTAGCACTGTTCTTTAAGGGTTTTCAAAACCTGCCAAATTATTTTAAATTATCATTGAGGCCATCTTTATAAAAATGTGTTAAAATCTAGTGGAGTGTTGGTGTCCAAGTTAAATGAGTCAGACTCTAGAAAATATAAAGCTGGCATTAATTGAGGGTTTTGTTACCAAAAGAAACATGTCCTTCCCTACTGCACTCTTGAACCTGGAAGAACAGATATTCCAGTTCCTACTCACCCTGGCTTATAATGCTGAGTAGTCAGGTCTTTTTCTTTTCTTTTTTTTTCTTTTCTTTTTTTTTTTTTTAATTACTGTTTAAATAAAGTCATATGTGTAAGAGAAACTGACCTTTCAAAGTGGTATTATTCTTCTACTTGTGCCAAAAGAAAGCCAGAGTACATGGACCGAATAGTATCATGTGCGTATATATCTAAATCTGCCACTAGGAGTAGTTCTCGGTGTTTACAGCTCCCATCAAGACCTACATAAAAGCCTCGTAATTAGATGCCATAATCTCAAATGTAACAGAAAACTGCATGATTTTTCCACTTGTTTGACCTCAGGAATCTGTGGTTGATGATACTTTTTCTCTTTGCAGGGATGTCTCGCTATTCCTTGCCTTTGTAAGTGCACTGCTTATGCTTCCTTCATGGTGGAAGGAATCATCGTGGCCGCTGTGGGGACTAGTTTTGCTTGTCTATGCAGTCTTTCGACTGTGGGGCACATGGAGGACAGCCAAGCTGCAAATGTCCCTGCGAAAATACTGTATCCAGCTGGAAGAAACAGTGGCAAATAGCCGAGCTTTTACTAATCTTGTGAGGAAAGCTCTACGACTCATTCAAGAGACCGAAGTAATTTCCAGAGGATTTACCCTGTGAGTCTATATTTCACTTTATTTAATACACAGCCAGATGTCTTCTAAAATTGTCTTGTTACACTGTCTCCCATAACAAGTGGAATATTAAGGCTTTTCATTTACATAAAACAGTATAATTAACATTCATAACAACTCCGTCTTAAAACCCTGCATCGTGAAGGAGAATTAAGTCTCATAAAACTCATATGCCTTTGAAATCTCCTGCTCTGTTAGCAATGATATACCTGAAGAAACAGATTTTGAACCAATTTAGTTAACTATTTTGTGGAGTCATTTAGAGGGATTTTTTTTTGAGGGGGTTTTGTATCTTATATTACCAAATCTATGTAAATAAACTGACCAGGAAGTAATCATCAATTTAGAAATCAATATTAGAATATTTTAGAAAACAAGACAACATGAAAACTATTTATTTTAATTTAACAGCAGTCTGAAGAGAGAATGAGAACACAGCAGTCAGCAAAGACCATCAAAAGCCATTTCCCACCTCAAATAAAGTTTACATTACTCTTTTTTCCTACATACAAGTGCTGAGATGTTTAGATTCTCACATTATTTCCTGATGAATTTGCCTCTCATGCACTTAAGGGATATGAAAGTGTTCCTGGTTATTTAGGTCTTGTAGCTATTTGGTAATTTTTGCTTATCTGCTACATGAAAGGTCATCAGAACTTTTTCAGTGTATGCAATGATGCGAAAGCCAACAAGCCCACTGCAGTGCACTCTCATTGCTATATATGCTTTTCCTTTGTAAAAGCCTGTAGTTACATATGTACCTGTGCCAGGTAGACTTAATGTTAAAGGAGGTGGGAAATTCCAGGAACTAAAATCCAGTGGACTTCTTTCTCAAAACAATAAAAACTTCCCTTGCGTGCACCAAGAAATTTTTTGTTCATGCCAGAGCAACTTAGGCACATGTTTTAACATGCAAGCTTGAAACTGTAGACTTTACATTTTGAAGTAATTTTCTAGCTTGAGACACCTTCAGTATGCTTCACTGGAGAAATGTGTCATTCTCCCTTCGGAATGCATAAGCATGTCTTCAGTCTGCCTAGCTATGTGCTTTGTTTTGGTTTGTTTTTCTGCTGAAGAAGCATACAGTTAAGCAAAAGGCAGTCTTATCTTTGCAAATGGGTTCTTAAAAGAAATTATTGTTAGGGCTTGTCCAAATTACAGATGAGAAAAACATTTGGATTTTTTCCTAAGTTTAAGCAAATGAACTTGTGGTCAATGTCTAAATTGCTGGTGTCTTGTTCTTTTACTACATATCTTAGATAACAGATTAACAAAAAACAGACTGGTCTTTAAGCTGATGCTTGATCTATTAGCCTCTTTACTTTAACGTTTGGCAAGCTTTTCAAAAGACTTTGGAGTATGGATGGAGGGGGAGAAGTCTGACTGTGCCAGCATCCTCCTTGGAACAATTGTCCAGTAGGAAGAAGTCAGTGCTGTACAGGTTTTGCTTTGGTTTATCCTGGAGGAATTTCTAACTCCACAGTGTCCTTTCTTGCATCCACATGTGCAAGAGATGCTGCTACACAGGGCAATGTGAAATTCTTTGCTTGAGATGGAGCTTCATATATGTCCCAAAGCACTAGCTACTCCTTTTTTTTCTCCCAGAATTTTGCTCCAATAAACCTCAGCAGAACAAAGTTTAGTGTGTTCTCCTACAGTAAACATGTCAAAGTCTTAATCCTTGTTCAGAAGCAGTCACATGGCAATAGAAATACTTGCATCTGAAAAGTTGATGAGTATCTTGTTGTGTCATTTTGCATCCTTGAAGGAATGGGATTTCAACCAGGTAGCACAGCATCCTGTGCAATGATATATATGGGGCTGACTTAATATAAAATCATAGAATCATTATGGTTGGAAAGGACCTCTAGGATCATCAAGTCCAACCTTCATCCTAACATCTCTCTATCCACTATACCATAGCCTCAAGTGCTACATCTACTCATTTTTTAAACACCTCCAGGGATGGTGACTCCACCACCTCCCTGGGCAGCCTGTTCCAGTGCCCAACCACTTCCTCAGTGAAGAATTTCTTCCTACTATCCAATCTAAACCTCCCCTGACACAACTTGAGCCCATTTCCTCTCATTTTATTATTGGTAATTTGGAAGAAGAGACCAACACCAGCCTCGCTACAGCCTCCTTTTAGGTAGTTGTAGAGAGCAACAAGGTCTCCTCTCAGTCTCCTCTTCTCTAGAGTAAACAGCCCCAGTTCCCTCAGCGTCAGAGTGCAATAATGGGTTTATATTGATGTGTCTATACAAGTTTGTTAAAAGTTGAGAGCCTACTTAAAATTCGGTTTATGAGATTAATGGAGAAATAAGTCACTGTTTTTTACAAGTGAAATGGGTTTGGAGCAGTAGGAAAAAGAAAATTCACCCTTAACCTGTTTTCTTCATGCTGTTTATGGCTGATAGGCAAATCTGATAACATTTTGTAAGTCAAATCAATATATGTAGAAGATAAATGGAACATTAGGAAGTTAGGGACACGGCAAATCTAGCATGGATAGACATAGCAAGTTATACTAATTTATGAGTACTGGAAAAAAGAAGAATTACTTTATAAAAACCACTAAAACAAGGCTTCCCAGAAGGAAAGCAAATTGATTTGCTGAATACCGGCAGTACACGCTGTGTAATTCTTCTGTGTAGGAGCTGGAAATGCTTATATCGCTGGAGCAAAACAGATCTCCTTTTTACGGTAGAAAAATTTTGATCTTTTTCTTTGAGCCTTCTTCTTAAAATTCACCCAGGGTTTGAGTCTACAAACTGATGTGACAGTTTACCCATAAACACTTCCACTTGTTACTTTCAAAAGCTAGGGAAATGTTAGAGGTTGGCATGTACTACACTATACGCTGGGTTCCCTAGTGAGGCGTATGGCAAGAGTAGCATTTTAAATTTTTGCTTAGAAATTGAAATTAGCAGTTTGGTTTTACTTTATTCAGCTTTCAAAGTACTTTATGAGGTGTTCTAGAAAGCATATTAATATCACTCACATAATTTAATATGATACGTGGATATATTAATTTTAGCTAGTGTATGCAATATACTGCAGCATGTGGCATGAATCTTCCCGTTAATCGCCTTTAACATACAGATACGGGTCCAGCCGTGCTCACTGGGTGGGCTACATTGCTTTTCATATTGGACAGTGAAGGCTGTCAGATATTTCCCCTCCCGGTCAGTGTGCAGCATGGTCCAGCTAAGCACGATGCAGTAGGATGGACATTTTTCCAGCAGGGGCAGGTCTGCTGGCTCAGTCAGCTCTTCAGTCTTGTGGGGTAGAGAAGGAGTTACCAGTGCAGCAACTCACCTCAAGTCTTGCCAGGTGCCCTGTGTGCTTTTCCCTCTTAAGTGACTGTGGACATGAAATCACCTCCTCATTATTCCCTGGGAAAGGTGGGAGCAGTCCTCAAACAATTCGGCACAATTCTCCATCCTGTTGTCCACAAAACGTCCATTCCTGAGTTGATTCTGGTAAAAATGGTCTAGCAAGTAGAGTGCACTTCAGCTATTTTCAGTGTCTCAGTCATAGGTTTGGCATCAGACTGTGTAAGAATAGATGTAACTGGATATTAATTTTTTTTTTTTCCTTTTCTACAGCTTAATATTCTGTAGACATGTTTAACATTCACCCAGTTTACAATTCAATTTATTTCTAGGTGAGGCAATTTCTTAGAGTTCTAAAGCCATCCCAAAGTATATTCTAATAGGAAAATGACAGTTTCTTTTAAATGGTATATTCACCTTAACATGTGGACACCAAAATATGTTTTCGAATATACTTGTATAGTTGCATACACAATGTTCATGTGTTTACCTGTCAGACTCCCACAAAGACAGCTGTCATTCATTGCATGATGATAAAATATATGTCACCACTCAAATAATATTTCTGTTGACCTACAAAAGATTCTGCATGGAGAAGGCTGAAAGAATAGCACGTTTTGCATGAAAAACAATATGTAGCAGCACATTTTATTATGGAAAAAATATTTAAAGAACAAATTTGCATATAAAGATGTGTATGTTAAATATCTGTTTGTTAAAACTTCCAGAGCTTACAGTGGGCTGCTGATAGTTTTCCATCAGAGATATTATGTTCTGTCTACCCTTAGTGTATCATTTTGGAAAACTCTGGAGGAAACCAATGTCCTCGGGAGTTTTTCCGTGGCTCAGATGAGAACAGAATCAGGCTGTCTTCTGAGGAATCCTGGCTGCTTCTCTGATATTTTGATTAAATACATCATTGAAATGATGGATTTTTTATTATTATTTTATTTTTTTGATTTCATAGTTACTGAGTGGTTTGAAAAAAGTTTTCTAAGTAATAGAATAAGAAAACTGATGTACTGTCTTTAAAAATACTTTAGGACATCTGTACAGTTGTATCACATTTTACTTTTCAAGTTTGCTTGACAGGGTCAGTGCCGCTTGCCCATTTAATAAAGCTGGACAGCATCCTAGTCAGCATCTTATTGGTCTCCGGAAAGCTGTTTATCGATCTGTCAGAGCCAACTTTCGAGCTTCAAGACTGGCTACTCTATACATGCTGAAAAAATATCCTTTCCGTAAAAGCCCACGAGTTCAGATAATCTGTGTTACCTACCTGTAACTGAGCAAATGCCTAGAGTTAGTATATCTAGAATCATAATCTAATTACAGATCCAAACAAGATAAAGAAAAGGTAGCATAGTAAATTGGGGCTTATGCTTGGTTTGGAACAGTCTTCAAATTTTTGTGGTTTTGTGTACTGTGCAGTGTGAGATAAGATTCTGTGCGCTGAAAGCGTTACTCCAGTTACACCCATGCCTTTGGTGTAAGTTCTGATAATGTGTTTCAGAATCCTTCGGGGTTTTCTTTTATGATTCCTCTGTGCCATTTTTTTTCCCCTTCCACCAAAATACCTGCTTCTCTGAACAATATGGCCTTTCACATGACATCCCCGTGTTCAAAGGTAAGTTGATTTCCCGTTTCAGACAAACTGGGTGAAACTCTGATTACAATTGTCAGCCAAAGGGCATGTTTAAGAGTGAGGAGTTTCTACTCTGAATCAAAGCAGAACACTTTGTTCAGATTCCACTTTGTGAGGTGTCATCTGTATTTCTTCAGTGAATTGTATACTTTCTTTAATGGCATTAGCATTTCAAGGGGTTTTTCCTATGTTTATTGTACTTACTAAGTACTATATAGAAAATAACAGTGTCTTCACCCTGGATTATAGCAAAAAATAAAACAGATATGTTCCTGATCTGAAAAGACATATGCAGGGAAACAAAAGCTGGTGGTAATGTGGCTGTTGAAAATCTGACATAACAAATACCTTGTTTTGTCTTCCTGGAACATAATATTTGACAAATATATCTTGCCTGGCAAATGGATGGATATATTGTGAGTGTACACACAGAAGCACACACACAAAGCTACAAGTGTGTGCATTCACTTTGAAGGAAATTAGTAATTCTTAGAAAATTAACAGCTTGTTTAGGGATAGGAATCCTCATTCTGGGCTCAAGACTTCACTCTTAGCTCTGAGAAATAAGGTGTGATTGCCCTGTAAAGAAAGAAAAAAAGTACTCTGACTGCTTCAGATAGGTTGATAAGAGCAACTGCTGCCTAGCTTGGAGATAATCAAGAATCACTTCTAAAAACATGGGAAGAGAGATCTGAAAATAGGCTCAGTTAACATGGCCCTCCCAAACAGCCTCCAGCATGAAGTCAGTCCAGCAGTGGTTATGACAGGTGTGTAGATTGTTGCTGTGGCTGGGGAAGTTACAGGTTCAAGTAAAATTGGTGTGTATTAGACTGTCCACTGGTTTTGTAGCGACCAAACTTAAGGAATGGCTTTTAAATTAAGGAATGGGAAAGAAGAAAGTTTTTGTTTACTTTGGATAATTTGACATCTATATCTATCTTTGAAAAATTTGTAAGGCAGAAGTTCCATTATACCAAATTACCATGCAGATACCACAGTACCAAGGGCCAGCAGAAATAAATTTATTGATGCATGTATATAGATAGGTTCTTGACAAATGGAAAGAGAAGCATTGTATTCGTGCAGAACATAATGGCAAAAACAGTGGTAGCATTGAGCTGAGATGCAGGATGGGCCAGTTCTGCAGTGCATGAAAACTGAAAGGCGTTTAAATGTCAGGAAGGTGAGTGCGGGATTCCTCCTCCCCACCAGGATAATTAAGAACAGCTTTTTGGTAGTTCCAAGTTGCCTGAGTTTGAATTTTTCCCTTCATCTTGTGAATGCCTGAAAATGTTACACGGATTACATGGATATTGATGGCAAGGAGCATCTTTCGGATCAATTAAGTGGTACTCTTATGCTGGAGGGGCCAAAGATTCCTTCATGTCAAAAGCATTCACAGCTGCCACTTGTGACAATTTTAATGCCCTTGTCCATCATCAAGCTGTTACTACAAATCAGGCCTACAGCAAGGAGAAAGAGGAACTGGAGAGATTAAAGAAAGGAATGTTGATAAATTTAGGAAAGGAACTTCCATCCAAAGTCTGGAAATGAGATTCCAATTCTGACTTTTAGAGTTCTTTTGAGTAAGTTCTGCTTTGCACAAAATCAGAAGATATTCTCAACTTTAACGTCCTAGGTTGAGTATGAATTAATGAATGTTATGTGAAATTTGCTTTTTCTGAGCATGCGAGAGACATGAATCCAGTAGCACAATTAATTAGTGATTTACACTGGGAACAGCACAACAAAATGCTTTTGTTAGAAAAAAAGATATTAGAAAAACATTCCAAATATTTAAAATTTGGATTAATATTATGAAGTTACATAAAAAAAAGCCCAGCCTATTTTCCTTGGCTAGTCATAATACTGTTTAAATAAACAATTTTTGTTTTACTACATACTGCTTTGCATTTTTGTTGCAGAGGAGATGAATCTCTGTATGTAGGCAAGATAAAAACTGAATGATTAGTGTTTGGAACAATTTTCAATAGGAATTTAATACACGAAACACCTCCTAGTCTCAAGGGCAACAGAAATCGAATCTTCCCGGCTAATAGACTAACAATCAAATCTTAGTTCCATTTTAAACGATAGCCCATCATTCTTTAGGGCAGTTTTTCTCTTTAAAGAATAAGGAAGTAGTCATTTCGGAGGAGTGTGAGCAAATACATAGGACAAGCACTGCTTTGAACCATGGAGTGCACATTTCATGGAAACTTTGCGTGTATAAATGGAAAATAAGGTTGATGGTATTCAGTTGATACATGAAGATAAATTCTACTGTGAATTTTCATACTTACATTGTGCTTGATTATAATAATTGCTACCTTCTGGGGAAAGAAACAGTTAAGTGACCTCCTGGCTGCTGTTAGGGGTCGAGTGGTTCCATCTGGGAGGAGGTGGGAGTTGCTCCTTTCCTGGAGCATGAGGGAGGGTGGTGGGTAAAGGGAGACCTCTGGAAGGAGAAGTAGCAAAGGGAGGGCCTGGAGGATGTGGGGGAACCGATCAAAAGGGCAAAAGACTGACTGAGAAGACAGCAAGAAAAGGTCTTCTCCTGGTGTACTATGGAGTCTACCCAGAGGTTGCTGAGAATGGGGAAAGCTCAAAAAGTTGTAGTAAGTAAGATTAAAGGGATGTGTACCTGTGTTGCGAGGGGACTGTGGCCGTATTTTCATCTCTCTGAATTCTCAAGACTGTGGCTTTGTTCTAAATGCACATTGAGCAAGATGGCCAGGACAAGAGTCCTGTCCCATGTAATGGTCAGCTCAGTGCCCTGTCCTGCTCTTGGGGGAACATGCAGATCTTGGTGCTCCGCTGAGCCATTGCATGGCTGAAACTTGATATGTTATCATTACTCGCTTCAATAAAACCCAGAAGTTTAGCAATATGTGCTCGTGTCTAGTGTGCCCCCTTTTAGCTAGACACAGCTGCCTTCAGTGAAGAGCATTAACTAATACTGTCCTAATTAAAATCTGTTCCCATGTAAAATAGAAAAACCATACAATTAAACTTTAGCCTTATACCAGGTGTTTGTATCAACCTTGGTGGACCAGTAATTTAATGAGATGGGCATTTATACTGCTTACATTTTATGTGAATGGACAGTTGGGTATTTGGAGAAATAATTCAGCATTTTCTCGTGCCATTTTCATTCTGATTTGTTCCTATCAGCAAGAATGCATTGTTCAAAGTCATTCAAGAAAAAGTCAGAAGGGAGAAAAGTACAGTGTTTCATCCTTGACCAGCCACTTCATCACAAGCTTAGCTCATCTCTTCCCACCTGGTGGGCAGGTGAGAATTTTATAGAAGAGCAGCTTGGATTTCTCTGGGATATTGTGAGCCCTCCTGTTAGATCTTTAAAGGGGAATGTGCTTTTGAGGAGTATAGCATGAATACTAAATTGTTATCTCCAGGGGTACATTAGTGTTCTTGCTTTTCTTTAGGTAAATAAAATCGGCCTCCTGACGGAGGTTAGATGGTCACTATACAGATACTTTATTCTGGATTTGGCAGTTTATTATTAAGTAGCTTTGCTTTCTCTTCTTCCAAGCTAATAAGGTGTGTGAGTTAAACAGACGAATGAAATATTTTCACAGAGACATATTAAAATTTAACTAACCTGAGGTTAGGTACTGTATTTTGGCTTTAATGGCAAACATTAGCACTACTTGTGTTTTAGAGCAATGCACACAAAGGAAGTGAGTTTGTGCATATGTTTGTGTGCACGTGTTTAAACTTTCTAAGTGTTTAGTCCTTAGGAAGCTAATGGGTGCATGGCATCAGTTCTCTATGTTCATCTATCCCATAGAAATGGGAGTGGGAGGGCTACAGTAGAGGAGGGCAAGGCAGGAGGTACGGCAGTCTACTGAGAATCCCTTGATGAGACACAATATCATTATGGCTCCTTTGGTCAAACCACACATTTGAGAGGTTCCCTAGAAATTAAATTTTTTTTTTCGCATGACTTAGAAATTCACATGTATCTAAATTGCTTTTTATGGTGTTCTTGATATTGGATATGTGTTCTTGTGGGGGAAAAAAAATTAACAAGAACTATAAGTAGTCTCTGAGATAACTGGTCCCAAAGGGTTTGACCTGATCTTTCCATCTCTGGTGGAGTTACCATCCTCATCCCCCGTGCTCCATCTGCTGGTCATGCTGTCAGGTTAATTTAGAATAGACACTATATGTGAGGCTGCTGCTGGTTGCAACAATAACATTTACAATAATAGTATTAATTTGCATTGCAGGTTTTTGTCTGAACATTTATTATGCTTCTTTCTTCCTGGTCTTCAGGGAGTAATTAGGGAGAAATGTGTATGTTTGCTTAGAGCCTGCACACTTAGCATTGCAGTTTCGTGGGACACAGAGTATTATTTTTTTAATATAATGTTTTTCTACTCAAGTTGTAAAAAATTTCATCAGCAAATAACTTTTACAAGCTCAATCCTATGAGAATTCAGCAGTTGGAAAATTTGTGAGTGAAAGCAGGTGGAACTTGTAGCTCAGAAAACATATTAGCTGGGCAAGAGACTGGTGCTTCTGATCAGCTTTATGTGCCCCAAAGAATAAGAGCATGCAGTTTGTAAATTGAAATATAAATGGAAAAAAAATCCGTAGTTTAAGTTAAGGCCTTATTTTCATTAATGCTTTAAAATTATTTTTTGGGTTTGTTTTTTGGTTGTTGGGTTTTTTTCCTTATGGAACAAATGGGCTTATGACCAGAAGTTATAAGTTTCTGTTTTAAAGGAAATCTTACTATTTTGTGACTGGGTAATTATCAAGAGTGTGCAGAAATCTTGACCTGTTCCTTCTCCCCCTTCCCTAGCATGAGGTTAGCCTAAAATTAGTGCTATTTTAAAATAAATGCTGTCTATAGTCTATGAATTATTTTTTATCTGCCTTCTAATATCACATTGTGCTTGCTTCCTACTTTTTAAGCATTTCTGAGGACTGGAAATGTACATTTTCCTACTCAGAAATGAAATGTGCTGAATAGTGTTGGTAGATAACAGTTGGCTGCTGTTCCTGCCAAGATCATGGTGGCATTGCAGTGATGTAATCAATACAAATAATAGTATGACAGTTGGGGAGCTCCCGTTCTTCACAGTACTATCTGAAATGTCCAAGAAAAGTTATTGTAAAGATCTCTTGAGTGATCCCTCCACAGACAGAACTCAGAGGGAATTCACGTCATCCTGTGTTTGGTCTATAGTGTAGGCTACCTTTGAAACTTAAAATTTCACAATTGTTCTCCTCTTTTCCTCTGTTAAATATTTGATTTCTGGTTTAAGATTGACATGAACTACTTGGAAACTTAATATTTAAAGGTAAGATATTTTCTTCACTTGAAAGGCATGCAGGGATTTTCTCATCAATCTGTTTTGTTTCTTTTTATGTGATTGTATTTAGATGTAGATGTTTTGTCAGTGTCTTCTCTCTCCTCCTCCTAAGAGGCTTTAACACATCCTCTGAATAAGGATTGCAAAATGTTCAATTAAACAGGATTCAGGTAGATTTGGGTGCTTTCACACAAATTGCCAGAAATAAGAAACCTCATTAGGTATTCTTTCCTTTTCCATGTGCTTAATGCAAAAGTTGCTTTGTTAACCACCTTAACTCCAGCTGAACTTACCCTCTGAACTCGGAGAGTGACAACGTGACCAGCTACATCTGTGTAGTCCCCTTTAAGGAGCTGGGTCTGGGACTGAGTGAAGAGCAGGTCTCTGAAGAGGAGGCACACAATCTAACTGATGGCTTCAGCTTGCCTGCACTCAAGGTAACCTCTTCTAGAAGGACATCAGCATCCACCCAGGCTCGTGGTGAAAATCTCTTTCCGCTGTTAGGAAGCCCTGTGAGTTGTATGTACTAGCCTGTAGTAACAGGGTCAGCCGAGTGGTAGATGTAATCAGTCTCATATTATGAGCTTCTACATTAATTGGCATTCAGATGATTTTTCTTTCTTTTTTTTTTTTTTTTTGTGTAGGTGAAGAGAAGTTGCACAATACAACATTAAGATTTTTTTTCTACAAATCATGTAAATTCAAGTCGGTGTTTTATAATTAGATTAATTGATCTCCTTCTTAAACATGATTTTTTGCTCTGTGATTTCACTTGATCTTTTTTAGCTAATCTCTTGACTTGAATAAAAAGGGAGATATCAGAAGATATAAATTAGTTGTAATTGCCAAAGGGAATAGCTGCCTTAAGTTACACTGAGGGAGGAGAAATCATAAGTTTGGACCCCTGCTGCCGTGAGCCCATGTGGTTCTTTGATCTTTGAAAAACATTTAAACTGAACAGAATGGCAACCATATAATATCTATAAGGACCTTTTTATCTAGTTTATTTTGAGATGTTAGGTATTTTTAATTTGCGTGAGTCAACATTTGCAATTGGAAAGATCTATTTTGAATGCAAGCCTTCCACACTACTGCTGAGGCAATTCCCTTTTACCATTATCGTTTTAATGGAAAATTCCATTATTAAGTGACTTCTGTGTTTCTATGTGGTTGTCTCTTGTTTTTTATTCACCTAAATCCTAGACCTTGACTTCTTTTGTTCTGACAGTAAATGTTACCAGTAATAGTGATTGCTAAGCTTTGAAGCTTTGTCTAATTAATTGTAAGCTAAGAGCTACATGAGATGTAAGCTTTTGGGATTTTCTTCTTGCCTTGTCATTAGCTGAAGGCTTAATTGCAACCATGCAAGACAACTCATTTAAGAGCAAGAAGCCAGTCGGGCATCCCCAGGCTTACAAGCTAAGTCTTTGTTTACGTGCAATTTGCAATAATTTAATTAAAATCTGTTTTAGTTAAACTGGTTGGGGTGCTTTCTGGGTACAGTTAAGCTCTCAACTAGTAAATCTTAGTTTACGTTAACTCAGACAGTGATGTAGGCTGGGCCTGGTGTAGTTGAACCAAGCTAAACTAACAAAAATCAGTCCTACGCAGACTCCTGTGTAGATAATCAAATAGACACTTTGATAACCTTAAGACATATTTGTGTTGCAAGCCCTGGATTTATGTGCATTCCTCTTCAGTTGTTTGGGTTGTTTGGGTTTTTTTTAACTCTTTTGGCTGCCTTGTCCTTGAACTAAACCAATCTAAAGAGTGAAAATTTTTTGCTTAAGAGAAAATATCGATTCCAAGCTGAGGGGAGCCAGTTGGATATTTTGGGTGAAGTTTAAGTGTCAGTAAAAATCATCAGGAATAATTGGCAGAGCAAGCTATTTGCAACCCTAAATACATCTGGAATTGCCTGTTCTCTTATCATTGTGCCTTTTTTCAGGTAGGTTTGGGATTATTATAATAAATTCCTGAAGCCCACTACTTTTGTGTGCTACTTTTTCATTGCTTTTGCCTTACGTCTGGTGGAAAGGATTGGTTGTCTTTTGTGCTTATTATAGCATGAGCTCTTTACTTTCTGTCCAGGGCGCAACACCTTCAGGGACACTTGGGCGATTGCTATCCATTTGTTTGCTTTTTATTTTAGCACCCAGCTAAATCACAGTCTTGCATGTGTGCCCCAAATTAATTACATAGCATTCTGTGTTCTTTTTTCTCATAACCATCTTTTGTAAGTTGAGAAATACTTTTTTTTTCTTTTGGAATACTTTATCAGCTTGCATCTAAGTATTTAAGTATTTTTATATACCCTTAGGGTATATCAGAGCACATCTATCTGAAGGCATTTTAATTTTTGTGTTTTGAATTCTGAATGTTTTGCTCTTGATTGTTTACACACTAGAAAAAAAACCTGTTACTTCATCGTAGTATGAGTAAAAAGATATATTATTTCAAATGCTGTAGATGTAAAATCTCAGAACAAGTAAAGTGTTAGTCCTATTCTGTAGCTGAGGAGGGGTGGAAAAAAAGCATGATGAGTAATTATTTTGTCTTCAGTCTGGAATGCTTGAGAACAGATTTCATGCTACATCTCATAGTCACCTCTAGCTGATCCCTTTAAATAAGAATCGGTATTACAGAGAAAAGTGTTGTAACCTTTCCTCCTCTTTTCAAAGATGTGAAATGCCACTGTTCTGTCATGGTCTAAGCCAATAGTCTTCTCTAAACTTAGTTCTCTAACCTAGTTCTTTTTATTTCATTGGAAGTTGAAGTTCTCAAGAAACTGAAATTCCGGGTTTCCTTGCTCTCAGATGGACTGACCTCTTTTGTAACCATACGTAACATGAATTGATTAATTTCTTACAAGCCTTTCTTTCTCTAGTGGCATTAACAAAATTTCTCACTTTGGCTGAAAAAATAAGAAGTTAGCAGCTCAGTTTTCTTCAGATGTAGAATGTTTTTTCTTGAAACTACACTGCGATTAGACTCCCGTTTCAAGGTTGGGCATGGGGCAATACAATAGTGAGTAGATCATAAAAATGATAACTTGGCTTTCTAAAGGAAAAAATGTGTTTGTTGCCACTGGAATTTCGTCAGCCCTTTATAAGCTGTAGGCTGCGTGGAGATTATGGCAAATTATGAAACTGCCTGATGATAAATGATGTTTTAGGCCTCTGACAACCTTCTGAGTGTAATTGCATATAATACCCTTCATCAAAGAATCAGCAGTCACCTAAGGTTCACAAGATCTGAACTTCATAGGGTCTGGGATACCCTTCAAAAACATTCAGTGGATTTCCGAAGTTTTTCAAAGTTCCTGTTGCTGGCTGAGGAATGTTTTCCCATGGTGTATCTGTACATTTATTTTGGAGGCTCTGTCTTCCCAGGTGCACAGAACTAACCCTGTCCTGTTTTGCAGGTCCTCTTTCAGCTCTGGGTAGGGCAGAGTTCAGAATTCTTCAGGAGGCTGGTGTTGCTCCTCTCCCCAGCCAACGCATCCCCCAAGCCCTTGGTTTCCCCTGAAAGGCTGCCTCATCATATCTTGTCTGATGTGACTCAAGGCCTACCTCATACACATGCTGCCTGCTTAGAGGAGCTTAAGCGAAGCTATGAGTTTTATCGGTACTTTGAAACTCAGCATCAGTCGGGTTTTGAACGGGCAACCAGAACAAAGCAGAAGTCAAGAGAGTTGAACAGTCTTCAGACAGCAGTACGCAGCTTGCAGCTTCATCTCAAGGCACTGCTCAATGAGTAAGCTTACACATGAATTAAGAGAATATGCCTTTTGGAAGACTTGCGTTCTTTGGGTTGTGAGCTTGTATTCCCAATTAAACCCAAAAAAAGCAGATACATGTCTTCGTTGCGGTCACAGGCGTATCTTCACGTAATGTGGGGCCAAAGATTCTTGGTTCAGTATGGAATCTGATATTGTTTCCTGGTTATTCTTTTAAGTCTTTAGTGAAAATTAAAAGCTAAGCAGTGCATTAAGATCTTGCCTCACTTTTGTCATTCCCTTGAAAAAAATCTGAATACATACTTACCTGTCATTGATTTTGCAACATACTAGATGCTTTGTAAGACAGTTCAGCTCATTGTAACTACTTAGCAAATATTTTAAAGGTTTGTCACTGCCTTGGTAAAATAGTTGAAACTGTCCTACTCCTTTTATCTTACATATAAGAGATACTACAGTGAATGCAGGTGAGCAGTGTATCTTAATATGGAGAAAAGGATCTTGTTTTTAAAATTTGGGCACATCTTTGAGGAGTTGACTGAGTTGGATTCTTTAAAACTTGAAGAAAATAACAGGATATTAAATACTTGAAGGAGTAATATTTATATTACTTATTTCTGTTCACCTCCTCATCACATAGGGTAATAATCCTTGAAGATGAACTTGAGAAACTTGTTAGCACTAAGGAGACACCTGAATTGACAACAGAAGCCCATCAGGTTCTGGAACAAAAACTAAAGTTTATTCAGCCTCATATCCAGGCAAGCAACAGCTGCTGGGAGGAAGCCATTTCTCAAGTGGAAAAAATGAGTGGAAGAAACCCAAATAAAAAAGGTAACTTTGAGAGATTGATGTAGCAACTAATGGGATAGACCTTAATGGGTCAAAGACAACATTCAGCATGCGTATCGGAATTTTAGCTGAAGAAGGTTTTACAACCATACACCTGAGATTTTAATTGATTTACTGCATAAAAACTACATAGTTAATTGAAATTACAATGGCGTTGTATTGAACCTTTCTTGACAGTGACAATTCCTGGGACATTGTAAATTGTAGAGGATGTACTGAGCATATAATACCCATTTACCTGCTGTCTCAGAGAGAGTGAGTTAATCTTCTCTGTCCTTAAAAGTCATACTGAGCAGCATATCCCAACATTTTGCCTTGCATCTCTCTCCTTAGTGACCTGTACTGTCCATGCTGTTCTCCTTGTGAATCACAACTAGCTCAAGTAATTGATGTGAACTAAAGCTTTCCTGAGGTGGACTTGAACCTATAATTTCTAATCTTTCTTTTTCCCATAAACTTTTTTTATTGTCCTAGGAAGGCACAGCCCAGCATCTGAAAAATGGTGGTAATAGAGACTGAATTAGGAAAATTATGACTTGGGATATCAGCAATTTACCTGCAGAAATCCAAATTTGTAGTGAGCTAAGCTCTTAGTGATATGTGGGTGGAATATCCAGTAGGTGGATGGATATTGCTGTGGGCCTAGAGGCGGGCAAGCTGACCTTATTCATGCTTACATAAGAACTGGGAGCACCGAGAGGCCCCAATGCAGGCTCCATGCAGGTCCAGACATGGTATAACCAAATCTGTGTGTCCTTTGCTTCATAGTCTAGTCTTACGACTTCCCTTCAGTGCTGTGTGAAACAACCTATGAGGATAATAGATACAGTCTGATACATTTGTATGTGCTTGACTGCTGTGTTTTGTTGATTCCCTCCACAACCAGCAGTTCTGCTGATTTCTTTTTTACCCTTTCCTAAAAATGTTATTTCTAGACTGCCCTCCATAGTATTTTTGGTTATTTTAGTTTTATTTTTACTTTGTGTACAAATTTCACAGTAGGCACTTTTATTATAACTTGCTTCCTTTTAGAGTTCAGTACAAAAATAATCTAGTGTGTGATCTAGTTGCATGGGAAATAAAAAATCCTTCACCTCCATTTTTGCCCAGTAATTTTCCTGGAAATGTGCTGGGGTTGAATCTCTATTTTGTAACGTTTACTGAATTACTCCACATAAGCTATTCATGCCAGTATTCCCAGGCATCTATTCCAGCACTTAATGTCATTACCAGTAGAAAGTTATTACTGAATATAAATATCTCGTGCTGCAGTTTAAATGCAGTACTTTTGGTCCACCTGCAGTGGAAATCCATTTCCTCTCCATAGCTCTTAGATTTTTGAAGATGCTTAATGTTTCTTTCTATCTTCTCTACCTGACTCTGTATCCCTCAGCTCTTCCCTGATGACTATATTTAGTCCTCTGATCACTTCCACCGTTTCCCTTCAGATTCCATCTAGTTTGTCCAAACTACACGTTCCATCCACAGTCAGATCAGTGCCAGAGTAGAAATGTAATTTCACGTGTTTAACAGTCAGTGCTGTTGCCTATATGTACTAGTATGTCATTTGGCTTTTTGCTTGCAGAGGGCTGTAGCTGACTGCTAGGCTCCTCACATTTTTCTCAGTCAGTGTCATCTATTTGTGCACTTGACTATTCCAAAGCACAAAAATTTGCAGCCACTGTCACCAAACTGCCTTATCTGAAATCCAGTTCTTCCTGGGATGTATCTCTGATTTGCCAGTGTCACTTTTCTTTCACCCATTGGAAATTAATTAAAGAGTACTGGACTTGAGACAAATCCTCACTCAATATATTGTCCCTGTCTGAAAATGGTAACTACAGTCTGATTATCCAAGAGACTGCTCTGTGCACATAATAGCAACTTCTCCTGGCCTACGCATTTTGCTTATGAGTATGTTGTGACACTGTGTCAAAAGCCATATTGAAAACAAAACGCAGACTGTGTTTGGCTTCTTTCTATTCATAAAACTTGTAACTGCGTTGGAAAATGAAACTGGAGTGATTTGATATCTTCTAGTCTCAACAGACCCACACTGGCTGTCACTTACATCCTTGCTGCCTTCCACATAGCTTCCTGTAAATTTTGCTTGATTATTTCTTTCAGTATTTTCCAATGATTTGAAGCTGATTTGTCTACAGTTTTACTATGTTACTTCTCTAAACTTGGGCATCGAGTCTCTTTTCTGGTTTTACCAATTTTTCTTGCCATTGCAGGTTTTCCAAGTCTATACAAACTTTGAGATTTGTTAGTTGAAGTACGTCATCAGACCCAGCTTATATCAAAATTGCTAAGTTATTCAAGTGGTCTCTAACATGGTGTTTGAATGTATTCTAAACAGCCTTCTACCCAGTTTTTAATGTATGTCAGTCCTGCCTAATGAAACTGCCTGGACCCCACCTGAGTAAGTTAAAAACATCATTCAACATTCACTCTTTTCCATTTTTTTAATCCCTTTTCCTCTCATCCCCTAAAGGCAAACTTGAAGTTTCCTGTGACAACCTACAGCGTACTACAGTACCTTTAACACAGCCTGCAGTATACATAGAAAACAGAGATCCAATCCCTGAAGAGCAGGTAAAACAAACAAACAAAAAACACACAAAAAATCGAAAAAAAAAGTTTAAAATAATAATTGGGGCTTATTTGCTGTATCCATTGATTTTTCAGTTGCTTTTGCAGTAGCCTTCTTGTCTTGCCAAGACAGATCAAGTAGGTGTCCCAGTAGCCAGTGCCATTTCATAATTTGACTTGCAGAAAAAAAAGATGAATATTTCTCTTGCTGCTTCATGGGGAGATATGCTTCATTCTGGAAAAAAGAGCATTAGCATTTACTTCTCATATGTATCATTAGAAATAAGTGACAAAAGGAGAGCAGCAGCACAAGTCAGAGTAATACAGAAAAAACAGGTGAATTACTAGGAGGCAGTGTATAAAATAGAATCCTGCTTGCTTATTGTTAGATGAACTGGCACAACTGCAAAAATTACAAGCTCCGGAACAAAACCAGCCTGTCTTCAGTTTGAGTAATCTCTGTGTTTTTGGATAACTAAAGCAAATTGTGACACTTAGTTTTGTCTTGTTTGGGGAATTTGTGTGTAATGGTTGGGCTGTCTTGAAGAGCCCATGGCCTCCTCCACCCCAGAACTGAGTGGCAGGTGCATTCCGAAAGCAGATTGAATGCCCGTGCTCCACTCTGTCCCTCCCTCACCTTCTCCTAAGCCTACCCCACATGTATTCTCTCTAGATTTTTTTTCCATATCAAAGAGCTGAGACAAATAACTCTATTGTTATATCATAAATGGAGCTCTTTTTTCATGCTTGTAACCCAATATAGTTAAAATTGGAGGAGGATTTTGCTATTCTTAACATCCTCTTAATAAGGGTCTACGTAAGTTAAATTAGCAAGATGCCTGACCGAGGAAGAACTGCCAATGGTGTAAGTCTAAAAAAAAAAAAAAAAAAGAACCCCACATCAGCATTGCTTATTTCCACATGTATTTGTGGGGAATTGGGCTTCTAGGCTCCTATTTTCAAGGTGTATCACTTAATCATACCTGTGTATGAAAGCAGATCTTAGGTGACTGCAGTAATGTTAACTTACAATGAGTGGACTTGCTCCAAAATTATACAAATAGAACTGAGAGCAGTGTCAGATCCACTGGCCCTGCTCAAACAGGGCTCCATCCTATTACTGTGGTTGGACTGTGTGGAGATCACCTGATTGTGCATCAGACTGTAGGACAGGTTCTACACCGACAGCAAAGATCAAAATTCTTTTTTCTTTTTTTTTTTTCTTTCTTTCCTTAGGAATTGGAAGCATATGTTGATTATTCAGATACAGAGATTGAATACAAAAGGGAAGATTTTTACTGCTTTTCCCAGGAAGAAAGAGAGAGACAAGAACGAGAGAGACAGGAATCTAAGAGGGTGTTACAAGAATTGAAATCTGTACTGGGATTTAAAGCATCAGAAATAGAAAGACAGAAATGGAAGCAACTGCTGTTCAGCGACCATGGTAAGCATTGTTTTTGAAAATTAGTACCCCTTTAAGAAAGGATAGTTGTCTGTTTGCCATCAACTTCTGACTATGTTAGAATTCGGACAGTGCTTACTTAGTAGTGCCTTTGACAGAGCTGTGTGGCCTTAGTTTGCTAGTCCATCTCTATATTGTTTGTAGCAATCGTTTGACTATATATTGAAAGGAACCCAGAGAAATAGGAATTTGGCTCCAAACAAAATATTGAGCTAAAATATTCATCACAGAGAATATTAAGACAGCATAAAGAGAACTGTGAGGGTATAAATGATGCAAACTGAACTGACTTTCTTTCATGGCTTTCCAGTAAATATGAATTTTTATCAGAGTTCATAAATTACTTTTCAAATTTTAAAGAAACCATGAGATATTATCCCAGACTTATAAAAATATATAGTTTAAAGTGAAGAGAGAGATTTATTAAAGGCTCATAGAAGAGTAAGACTGTCTTTTTGTTTCCATGAGAGTGAGGATACACAATAGGTTTTAAAAATAAAAACCAAAACCAAACCTAACAAAAATTTGGTCTTCCAAACTAGCCTTTACTAACTGAGGACTGCTGGGTAGCTCCATCCACTTGCACTTGAAGGCAGGAATACGAAAATTTCTCTTGCCTCATCCAGACAACCTGTCTCTGTTTCAGCCATAAGACTGGATACAACTTGATTCCTTTCACTGCTTGAGGTGTTTGATTTATTATCTTTAAAATCTGCAACAGTTTGTCTTCTCCTTTTCCCTTTCTATTTCCCATTTGCGTTCCTTCCTCTTAAAGACAGATTAGGAAAATACCTCTAAAAAGTCATATTCTTTGTTATGAAAAACAATCCTTAAGTCTGGCAACGTATCCAAGGATTCTGCATGCGCCATTGTCTACCAGAAAAAAAGACCATGGATTGCATCTTTCAATAATTTAGTGGGAACACAGAGTAACAGATCATACCTCATAAATGAGAGTGTTTCTTCTGACATCAAACCCATAAAAAAAAAAATCTTCACAACTTTCTTCATGTCCATTTAGCTATAACTATGGTAAAAGAAATTATTTGGCCATTGGTATTGACTTCTAGTTGACTTTAAAAAACCTAAGACATCAGATTGCATCAGAGTCCCCTCAAGAGCAGGATTTCTTTATTATTCCTGGTGTTAGATGTGACCCCACACACCTCTTCACATAATCTCTTCAAGTCATTCTTTCCTCCCTGTTGAAGGGAGAAGGAAGGAATCGTACTTCAGCTCTGTTCTTGACAAATCTAGTAACTGCTACAGAAGGAGCT
>JAAGNO010015261.1:48160-59778 GCA_033439905.1 Ceryle rudis
TTTAAGGAATTTCTTCATTCAAAGACATATCACTTCAGGACATGGTTTAGTGGTCATGATAATGTTAGGTAGATGATTGGACTTAATGATCTTGGAGGTCTTTTCCAACTTTAAAGATTCTGTGTGTGACTCTATGTGTGATTATTTCTTCAAAAGAAACGCAAATCCGTTAAATATGTCATAGCAGACCTTGGCAGATTACTGCTGCAAACTTTAATTTATTCAATACACAAGTCATTCCCTAAAGGAACATTTTTGTGAACTGTGTTTTCCACATTTGTGGCTTGCTTTATCTTGAAGATTTAAACCCGGACAGGTTCATGTCTCCATTGGCCCAAGCCAATGGATGGCCATGGCATCACACTTTTCTATAGCCCTCTTAAATCGTGCTTCAGTCTGTTAGCCAAGGCATCCAGCAAGCCATTCTGATTTGTTAGTCTTTTTGGTTCATTGAAGTAGGGGGTGGTGAGGGTTTCCACGTAAAAGAGGTCAGCTCCAAAGAAGCTGATAGGTCTAAAGAACACAGCATGAAGTCAACTAGAGATGATAGGTTGGATTCCAGAAGAAAAGCATTATCTTAGCAGAGCACCAGACTAAAGCAAATTTGCCAAGGCCTTGCACAATGGTCATACTGCTTACAGTCTGTGCAGTAGGTAATTTATGGGAGTCTAGGTGCACTTGTGGTTTTGGTCCTCTGGCATCCTGTTGAGCCAGTAAGATGGAAGTGCTTTTGAAGAGGTCTGTGAAGCTGTTGGTGCTTCATTTTCATTTGTCAGATACTGTATTACAACTTGCTTCTGGTGCAAATTCAATTCTTGCCTTTCCTCTAACCTTTCCCCCAATTCTGTCAGTGGTTGTGTTGTACCCAGCTGTTTTCCCTTCTCTCGCCTTGTCCATACAACTGTTCTTATACAGCTGTTTCTCAGATTTGGAAAGCTACACTCTGCGAATTGATGAAGTCCATCTTGCTTATTAACTAATTAACTCAGCAAATTGGCCAGCGACCGGTCTGAAGTACCTATTTATTTTTCAAGAAATTTTGGCTTTGGAAGTGGGCAACAAGTTTGCTCCCAAATGATGAGATTACTGTGCCTATTCCTGCCTTTTCAAGCAAATGGGCAGAAATAAGCAGCAGCGTGGTTTTTACAAGATGAGGAAAGAACTACCCCGCTAACAACTGAGATGAATCTGGTGCAGTGCTCCTTCAGTATATGAGCTTTTAAAACAAACAACACAATATAAATTTGAAGCTGTAGTCTTTCAGTGTGCTAATGACAGTAATTATCAATGTGACAATCATAATGATGGGCCTGCCTTCATCTAGCTAAAGTAAATATTACTGAAATAGAATAGGATGGAAAAATCCTAATACCATAAATTTTGTTTCCCATGAAAAGTTTGTGTATTTCCCAGAGTTATTTTCATCTCTGCTTACAGGGGTAAAGTCAAAATGGAATTAGAAAGGGAAATGCTACTTGGGAATCTGCTGTTGCCGCTCTCATTTATGTTCGTGCTGCTACTCTAATGGAGCTACTGCAGTTTAGGGAATCTGTTACTTGGAAATGGACATTATATCGTTTTCTTAAAAAGAAAGACGTCTGTTCTTCAAGAAGGGATTGTACCAAGTTATACTAACCCTTAACACTGGGAGGAGAGACTTCCTGGCAAGCATCCCGTTGCTGGCAATGGGACTCTCTGCTGCTACTAACTTCAAGAGAGGCTAAATTAAACCACACTTTATTTGTGAGGACACCTTACCTGGCTGTATGAATATGTGTTGCATTTATATGTTGTGGTGTATGAGATCAGATACTGCCTTTAAGGACTTTTTCATGTGTCAGCTGTCTTTACTGGATTAGGTAAACTGTTGTTTAAAACAAAGTTCAAATCTGTGTACAGTGCGGTACTTTCACTTCAACACTGAATGCATCATCTGTGTTTGATGCTGGTTTTAAACATCACCAATTTCATGCTGTCTCTTTGTGTCACAGATCTTAAGGAGTAGTTACAGCAAGTAGCTTTCACATTTCACTTCAGCTTTGTGATTGGAAAACACTTTTATTTTAAGTTTTGTTTGATTGTGGTTTTTATTTCTGTTGCTTTGGGGTTGTTTTTTAAGCCATTTTGACCCTTATGATTTTCCATTTTTTCAGATACAAATAAATTATTTATATATAGCAGCTTGCTTTTAGTTATTTAATTTTTTCCCCCCTTTTTAAGCTGCAGTGAAACCCTTGTCTCCTGTAGAACCACTGAAGCTACTAAATAATTCGGAATCACATATGAATTCAGATACAGAGAAGAACGACTGCAGCCAAAGTTGTGATAAAACTGATGAAAATGACTCTAATCCAAAAGTGAATGCTGCTGACAAAAGCAGGACAGAGTATTTGTACGAAGGTCCTGAGATAGAGGAAAACAAAGGCAGTGCTACTGATGAAGGTATTTCTACAGGGTCTGAAGAAAAAATATGTTATCAGCATGAAGGGGAAGCTGAAGATCTCAAGCCGAGCAATGTGGACGGAGTAGAGGTTTCACAGCCTCCCTCTAAGGATGTGTTACATTCAAAAATCAAGCATAGGCTGGCCCAGCTCCATATATCAACAGATTTAAACTTCACATCTGGTCTGGCTGCACAAGTTGCTGCCAGGTCTTTCACTTTTACTACAATGCAAGAAGAGACTTTTGGAGATGAGGAGGAGGAGGAGGAAGAGAAGAGACAGGAGTGTGAAGACATTGTGGAAGAGTGTGAGAATGAAGGTAGAGGCTCTGAAAGTGAAGGAAAAGTGTAAGTCTGAGCTGAACCTCTTTAAACCAACAGCAGTCAATTTGATGGAAGAACTAAGGTGGGGGTTTGACGGTTAAAATACTGGATGTTAAAAAAGGAGACCTAAATATAATACATCTTGTTCCCTAAGTCTAATACACTAATAGGACTTCTAAGTATATAGAAAAATTGCAGGTAAGAGAAGTTTAGGCTGCATCCAAGAAATAGTTGGCTGTTGCCTTTTTAAGATCCTAGTGGTGGGTTTTGCAATTTACCTTTGTATTTTCTCTTTTATTTATTTATATTTTAATGTACTGTGGTTTGTGTTGGGTTTTTTGTTGGTTTTTTTTTTTTTTTTCCCCTAAAAAGAAGGAAAAAAGGTCTTGAATTACAACAGACTCCATTTTTTTGCTGATAATGTCATGGTATCAATGTTTGTTACTCCAAGAAAGCCAGGACATTTCTTTTTGAAGAACCTGAACTATTCCCTGTGATCTTCCCCCACCATTTTTTGTTTTCACTTCTTGTGTCTGCAGTGTGTTGACTTAAGCCCCCGTAGGCATTTGTGATTCTGTGGCTAGTGATGTGGCTCCCCACTAAAATGTAGAATTTTAAATAAAAACTTGAAAGAGCTAGTATTTGATGTGTCTTGGGGTATAGGGCTGAAATAGTATAAAGTTAGTCATGCTTCACATTAAGGTTTATTTAGAATTTTATGAAGGGTTAATAAATGATTTCTAGATGTTCTAGAGAAATGTGTAGTTTATGTTAGGAAGGGTTATAAGCACATCAGTAGAATGTACTAGAGACAGCTAGAAGCTATCTGTTGGATTGATAAAAGATGAGAAGTAAATATTTATTAAAACAGCTATTAATTATTTGTTAACCTTTTGTAAATTGAACCTTAATATAATTGATTTGTTATAATGATTGATTGTAACTTTTTTTATGTCCTGAAGTAATTTTCTTAAAGCAAAATTACCCGAGTGCTTTACAACATACAGTATTTTGTTTGAAACAGCGTATTTGTTTTTACCTAATGTTCTTTCATTTTTCTTAGATCACAGCTATAATCTGTGTGATATAGAATCGATGAGAGAACAAGAACTGTATTTTCTAAGGTGCAACTTAGACCTTTCTAAGGTGCATTCACAGAGAAAGGGAGTATGTGACTTAGACTATTCTTTCACAATATAATGCTTGTCTTCTCCCTCACACACAGATTTTTGGAAGAGAATGTTTTGTCATTCTTCATTAACCAGTAACACTGTTTTCTGCCCTTAATTTTGTGTAAGTGACTGGAAGCTGAATGGATGATGTCTTGGGGAACTTGTTAAAGAAAAAAAAAAAAAAAAAAGATGCTAAGGAGTTAAGCCTCCTCGTAGTGGCAGAGTATATTCTTCTGTAGCCTGTAAAAGTTAGACCGAGATGATGAAACACTGTTTTATTTTCTCTGTGGTAAGCTTTTTTTTTTTTTTTTATCAAATCTAGAACAACTGCTTTGGATAAATTGTGTTTGAAGCATTGTCCATGCTTCTGAAAAAGTCGTCTTCCTCATCCTTGACTTGAGACCCTTGAGTTCACAAAGTGCCCAAATATTTTTTTCCTAGCTAATTGTTCTAACTGCCTAAATGTATGTTCCATTAATATTTTTCCATGAACTCATCTTCCAGAATCTCCTGATCTGACGTTGTCTATCCCAGAAATCATACTCCTGAGCTTTTCCCATGAGATCCAAATCTTAGCGTGCGTGGCTATGATACCAAGCTGGAAGAACGATCAGATTTAGGATATGAATTATCACTGTCCTCACAGTTTTGGATGAAGTCAGCAGTAGCCTGAATGCTTTGCATAGCTACTAAAATAGGTTTCAGATCTCACATTTATGAAAGCTGCTAGCTCTTTTCTTCTTTGCTGCACTCCATAGCAAAAGATCTGGAGAATCTACTTTGGTGGGTCACTCGTGACCTAGCTTTACAATACACTGGTCTTGGTGATGAAACAGGCTGAAGAAACCCCGTCCATCATTACTTGTTCATTTTCACCCATCAGCTGGGTCAGCACAGGTTTTTGTGGCCATGCTATAGACAAGATGATGAGTCCACTTGGGTCAAAAATTCACCTTTTTTAGGGGTTACTTTTCACTGTTCTTATTGTAGTAATGCAGTTACTGCAGCATTTACCTCCCAACGGCTGTATCTGTACGTACTGTGTTGCTGGCGTGAGACTCAGGATTGCTCACATTTACATTATTGGCAAAGATGGTGTAGTGTGAAATTACAGCCTTGTCATTAGACATGGGTTTGATCAAAGGATGACTTTTTGAAGCAAGTTCTGATCCTACTTTGAACAAATAGATTTTTCTACAGGCAATTTAACTGATTTACATGATCTTATTTAATGCAGTCTTAGAAGCTGCACATATGAACACCTGGACTCGCTTTCTCTGTCGAGCCTCAACACATCTATATATAATAGCCATCAGGTCATTTATTTTTATTTATTTAATAGTCTTCCTGCAGGAAAATATGGCTAACAGTGGCCAGCACACAAAGCTTGGCTTCCCTTGATTTGATAACCAGGTTCCATCTACACATAAATAATCTGTTATAATCCAGCTTTTCTCAGAATTATGTCATTAAAAGGACACTATGTAAGTGCTGTAGATTCCTTCTAGACACTGACAGATTGCTTGGCAATCATAATTATTATTGCACTTAAAATAATGTATAAAAACACACTGCAGTGTGCATTAGTGCTAAAGAGTTGTGTTAATCTATTAAGCATGTCGAGGTCTGAGTGTTGTCCTGTGTTCTTTGGCTCATTACCCTAGAGAGAGATTTTTGTGAAAACAGAACATTTGCTTCTTAGAGCTTTGCAGCTTTTTGAAACGTGTCAATCAGAAAATCCGTACTAAATAATGGGTTGTGCCAAAGGATATCAGCAGCCAAAATCTGTTGCAAAAAGCAGAGCTAACAATAAATGTGTTTCCCTTATTCATTTCCGTTTAGCAGCTCTGCGAACTTGTAAAGAGGCAAGTAATTATGTAGGGTTAAAAAAAATGTCTCTTCCTCCTGTCCTACCTGGAGGGCACTCCTAAGACAACATTTGCTTCTTAGGTTGGATTGCAGGCTAGTACTGCCTCTGTGCCACTGAACTTTACAGCTAAAGATCCGGGTAAAGGCTTAAAAGGGGGCAAAGATCTGTGATAAGAAGATTACTTGTGCTTTTTTAGCACATGTCTTCATGACAGAGATGAAACAGTGGCATAATGAAAGCAAATTTTGAGAATTACAGATAATTGAGCTTCTTTCAAAGGGAGTCAAATGTGTCAGTGTCAGCTAGAAGTAAGATTGGCAAATGCGAAGGCTTTTGCTGTTGGTTGCAGTAATGAGACGGAATAATGTGAGAGCAATAATCCTGACAGAGGGTTATTAGACATGGCTGACTCTTGCACTTAGTTTTCTAAATACAAGAATGAATCTGGCAGCAAGTTCTACTGAGGTTTCAGACTTTGTCCTGAGCACACCTATCTGTGTGCAGCCCAATTGTTTACAGCGTTGGAAATTTTTTTTGTGTATCTGAGGTGAAGAATTTGCAACTGTCTTATTAATTTATTTGGTAGCAAAAAAAAAAAGTCTAAATGGTGCACTGTGTAGAGTTGTTGGCCCACACTGAAATTCATAATCCTGTAGTCTATCCCTTTTTCTTTTTTCCTTTTTTTATTTTTTCTTTTTAACAGAAACAAGGGGTCAAGTAGACTTAACTGCTCTTGTTGTGAAGTGCTGCTGCTGCTCTACAAATGTTTTTGGTTTTTTTTCCAGGACTAATTACTCTATAATAGGTTTTTCATACTGCCTCGTCTGAAAAAGTGGGAGTGTGAGAAAGGCACTTGGTCAGTGTAAAGGGTCAGGCTACTCTGGGATTTTGTCCATGATAGGGACTAAGAGCAGATGCTCAGGGAAGAGTATGAGAAAAGGGAGATCACGTCATGATGTTTCCCCGAGCTATTCCCCAACAATTTGCGGCTCAGGGACTTCTTGAGCCAGTGGTGGCTGTCAGCCTAACAGGTCCCGATGGATTCTCTTCCATAAATTTGTCCAGTCTCATGTCTGGTCAGTTATTCCTAGTCCTAATGCCAGGGTGTTCTCCTCTTTATTTCAGTCTTCTACAAATGAGAAGAATTGTCAATACTTTTTAATTTTCTTTTTTTAAGCTGAGCAAGCCCAGTTCTCTCAGTCCTTCTGCAGAGGTCATGCTTTCCACCTTTTGGATGCTTTCCTTAGAAATCCGTCCAGTTTTTGAACTGTAACATCGAAAGCATGGTGCAATATTCCAGACGCAACCTCAGCAGTGCTGAGCGTGGAGTAATAATCACCTCTTGTAAAAGACTGAAATTTGAGTCCATATAGGAAAAAAATCTTTTCAGATCCTTTACCCCTAGTTATTAGGATGACAAATGAAAATATTTGGCCTAACAGAGGAAAATATTTATTAACTGTCAGCACGGTTTGGCTGGATAATGTTTTTCTTTGCTAACAAAACAAAAAATTGTTAAATCAAAATGATCTTCCAACAGCTGCCACCCAGTCTGACACAAATTAAAGATGCTAAACAACACTTGTTTAAATTTCAGCTTGACTTTTCAGAGCTGCTCTGGTCTCTAATGTATAACTATGTATCCCAAAATACATTACTGCACAAGAAGCATGGCAGTGGATATATGGATATCAGAGATCAAACTGAAGGCTTCTGTGGTGAATTTTTAATGTTTGGAGGTGTGCTTTATTCATCTTCTGCTGGTATTTAATTCCCTCATGTACACATTTTAATTTTACCACCTTGAATTTTAAATGCAAGAAGATAGACTTTCATGTATTTGACTTGGAAATTTGTGCAGTAGTCAGATAAGTGGTAATGGTTCTGTAGCTGTGGTAATGGTACTGTAGCTGTGATAATAAGACACACGTCATAGGTAGGGGTGAAATCTACCTACCAGGAACTTTGCTTTGTAGACAGATAAAGCTACATATTTATATGTAACTGTTCTCAGTACTCTGCCTCACCTTTCACACTGCCATCTCTTAAGTTATTGGCAGGTTTGTCAGAATAAAACTTGACTCGGCTGCTTGAATGCTCTGTTAGCCCATGTTACACTTTCTGAACACGGGATTCCAAAGAAGTGACTGTAATTTAGTAGATGAGGAAAAAGAGTTTGTTTCTCTGTTACGAAGTGGCTTATTTTAAAAAGGTTGAATAGGACCAAAACCTGACTACTGTCGCGTGATCAGCATCTTTTGAACTTTATACCTTCTCAGCTTTAAATCTTAAAGGCCTTACAGACAGTCTATTTTAGGGGATTTGGTTCTATAGCAGCATAAACCAATCCAGGCTGCCATGGCCCTGCCATGCCTAGGCAACCTCAATCCCTCCTTTAGGCTGACTTTTGTAACCAGTCAGTGATTTAGGACATGGATCTGGCTGAAAATGCACCACTGCTTTAACTTGCAGCTGGCTTCCTCAACTAATTCATCGTGTGGTTGAAAGAGCACTGTTAGCATCTCAGGGGAGCAGGAGGGAATACATGCCTGGGTGATGAGGAGGAATGCCATAGCTCAACTTTAAATCTCTTTGAATTAATGTTTATATGCTCTGAGTTACATCATTAATGTCTGTACTGAAGTGGGATAAATTCAACTTTGTGTTCTTTAGACCTAGGCTGCCAAGATCTGCTGTGTCTTATTCCACAGACTCTCTACGAGCTGGTGATCATACTGCCAGTAAAATTGAAATTATCATGCATGTTTTTTTCTGCTTACTGTTTTCACCCTTCTGGTCCCTGAGACTCATGGTCCTCTCCCTTTACCCCCACACTTAAGAAGTTCATATTTTAGAATAATACACAAATTCTTTTTGTGTGTGTTTGTAGCACAGATTGATTCTTCTGTATCTTCAGCATTGGAATGACTAGAAACTGCCCCTTGACATGAGAAGTGAAAGAGAAGGCAGATACCATAATGGGGAGTACTACTGTCAAAACAGAAATAATGTATAGAAGCTCACATTTATATGAGACTTTTGGTGCATGTTGGCTTTTATAAGTAATTCTGGTTTACTGAAAATGCTGATTTAGAAATAACTGCAATTCTAGTACAAGGTCTTAAAAAATAAATGTCATCAGTTGACTTGATTTGTGCTCAAATCTTAGTATTTAGAGACTGCTTCCTGACCTTCTCCAGCTGCATGAAGAACTGAAAATAATCTCAGAATTCCAAATAGAGAGTGGCCAATGTTTTCCATTACTTTGTGCTATTAACGAGAGGTCCATTCCTAAATAAACAAAAAGAGAAAAGTCAGTGCTTAGTATCTTCAGTAGTCATTACTAACAGAATCATGCATTTGACCTCAATAGAAACAGCATAAATAAGGTCTGTTTATAATGGTTGATATCTATGTTTCTAAAATAATAATCATAATAGTAATAGGCTTTAAAGGTATTATGGGATAAAATCCAGAAATCAATGAATTATCCTCCAGATCTTTCATCCAAAGCCACAGTTGGTCAAATTTAAAAAGTTCATGCTGTTTGTTCCTGCACTGCTCAGTATGACATTGCACTCAGAGGTTTTGATGTCCTAATGTGAGTGTTTACAGTCTGCACGCACCTGTGTGCTCAAGGTCTGCAAAGCTTGTAGAGATCATGGAGTGATCACTGAGTGAAACCATGGGCAGGACGCCTCACAAGCATTTTAGTTTTACTGTCTCTGTTTTGCTCTGTTGCAGCATCCATGCTATATGCAGTCCCACTCATAAAATTCTTCCTTCTCACCCTTCCCCTTCATAGGTCACACAAACTAATTGTGGAGGGTTTTGCTTGTTTGTTTCTCACCTAAGTTACCATCCTATAATGCACAAGGTACTATATCTCCAATAGAAGCTTAAATATTAGTGGTCACGCTGCAAACCATGGGCCGTGGGCACATGGGCTGGAAAAGCTCTTCTGGTTTGACCATTTCTGGGAAGGGTTGTACTGAGGGGATGGGGGGTGCTGAGCTAGGCTCACTGACTCTGCAGGTATCTTTCAAAGCTCCAGTTTTTACTAGGTCCATTCTTTCCTCCAGTGGTCTCTCTCTTCCCTCTTATCAGTCTTCAGCTCTTCTGAGCAGTCTCCTGCCAGCTCTTTAGGAACTTGGCCACTTTTTGCCTTCGTTTCTGAACGCATCTAAACTTTCTGAAATGGCAGGTTAGAGGGAATCCACATCAAGGCACTGCTGTGCATTCCCAGGCATCAACTTACAAACAGAAGCATTCTTAGGGCCGGTAACTTCTCTGTCCTGAGTTTCCTTCCAGGGAGCTTTGACCTACCTTTCATCCTGGCCCTCCTATGCCTTCCTGGACTTCAGAAGAGTCCCTTCCAGAAATCTCCCTCCTTGATGATCATAGGATGGTAATGTCTCCTCAGCAAGAATGACCCTTGAACACATGTTCCTCATTACATGAGCTTTACTTATGCTTTCCAACAGGAGGGTGGCACAGTTATGGCTGAGTCTGAGTTGCCCTAAATAAGCTTGCTTTTTCCTGCAGTAGGGACTGAAAACATGCTCTTCAGCTGCTATGTCAATGTGCTTTGGCTCCACAGTTGCCTTGCTTTGAGCTCTGGAAGCTCTGGGATCTAGCAGTTGTGCTTCAACTTTTCTCACTCTCAAAGAACAAGTGTTTTCAGAACACAACTACTCCCCTGAATGGAACCATTTTGAATTTTTATTAAGCAGCATTAATGGATTGTTTCTTAAGCTAATTTGAGGGGTTTGTGTGAGTTTTTTTACACACACACACTCTTCGTAGTGTACATGTGTATTGCCAAGTATCACATTGAAAGGCTTGTATAGCCAAGGAGGTTTTATTTGTCTCATATCAGACTTTCCAGTTACTTACTCAAAAGGTAAACAAAACCTGAATTTTTGCTATATAATGGCAAAATAACTGAATTCCATTCTATCAAGCAGGCTGTGTGGTGGTATTTGAAATGCACCCTTAATTAGAAAAGCTGTTTAATCTTGTTTTATCTTACCAAGGCTTTGTACCTGAGCTGCCCTGAGTGCATGTATGCCCATCCATCCTGTCTTGAACACCTAAACCAATACATGTTCCTTAATGTTTCCTGTCTGTTAAGTCTTAGTGTTTCCTAAAACAGGGCCTAAGGGCAGCATAGATTGCCAAGGAAACCCCAGGGAAGGGAAAGAAAAGAATCTTGATATACTGCTGTTTAATTGGTTAATAAATGAGACATAAAATATAAGAGGAAATGTTTAAAAGAACAAACTGCAGCAAGAGATTTCTGGCAGGGCTACAGAGGAAAAAATCACATGTGAGACACTCTGCAGTTTGCAGACACTGGGAAGGATCCACATTTTCTCTTCAGTGTGGAGACAGGAAACGTTCCCCAGAATGGTAGTCTTCGGCAGCTCTTAAAAAGACCTCTATTTTATCTACATTTCATTTCCACAGAAAGACTTAGTCCTACTATGCTAGTGTATCAGGCTGTATGTAAATTGATGTCTATATCTATTCCTTTAAGCTCTGTATGACATCAGCCTCTCTGGGGACTGCTCTGAAAACCCCTGTGGTTTGGCTTCACTAGGAGCCTCTTCTGCACCTATCCTGCCAGTTGCTGACATTGCTTTAAACACTGATCATATTGGCCTCAAGCAGGTTTAGATCAGCAGGTCTTTAAAGCAGGTATGAAGCCTGGTGGCTGGCTGTGTTGAAGCTCCAAGAACTAAAGTTCTGGGTTGGATGTAGGCAGTAGCAGGAACCCAGCATTCCTGGGTTCTGCCCTTTCCTTTTCATA
>JAAGNO010015261.1:59878-86095 GCA_033439905.1 Ceryle rudis
AAGAACTAAAGTTCTGGGTTGGATGTAGGCAGTAGCAGGAACCCAGCATTCCTGGGTTCTGCCCTTTCCTTTTCATAGGGTTTCTTGCCTGTGATATTTTCCCAAACCCTTTTGTTTCTCTTTTTCTTACTTTTCTACTTTACCTTCTTCCTTTGTGCCATGGATATCAATCAGGACCCAAAGTCTTTATTATGTATTTGATGATGTTCATCACCAGGATTATTTTTAAGCCTTTTTTTTGTATATATTTTTGTCGGGGTATCCCCAGTTTCAGAAGTAGTTTTCTCAATTGTAATGCTAATCATTTGCAAAGTCTTTTTGGTTGCTATTATTTCTTCAGCATCTGTAGTAAAAATTCTGTCTCACCATGGCATGTATTGTTTTTTCTCTTTATGCTGTATCCCTGAGAGCTGCCTCGGTGGCATGGATGTGGCTTATCCATCCTTCAATTAGTAATGATTGAATGGAATAGGGAATGCTTTTACAGGGACACATAAAGCTATGTCAGCACTTAGAGCTTTTATACAGAAGTTTATTTATACTTCCTCTTTCATCCTGAAGATGAAATGAAGTTTAAGCAATCCTGGCAATCGTTTCTGTGGTATATTTTGCTGGCTCCTTAGTACAAGCACTTTAGTAATGAACACTGGTTACTCTTGTCTAAACAAGTGATGACTGAAAGATGTTTTTTAGTGTGTCATATGCTTCCAATTGAACCTTCCCATCCTCTTTCAGAGCCTTGGATGCTGTGCAGCCATGTGGCACCTATTAGCAAAGTCCCTTTTAGCATCACATAAATGACTAGGTACGTGGGGCTTTAGGAAGAGAATATAATGTCAGTTGAAGAGACTGGTGGTAGCAGGTAGATCTTTAATCTAGGCACCAGGCTTTGACACTCTGCAGGAGGTGTCTTCTACTTGTCTAGCTGTATGACTCCTAAGAAACAGACTTTCTCTGTATGCTTTGAAAGTCCCAAAATAGTGTCAACAGTGCACACTGGCTCCTTTTATCTGAAGCTTTGTCTCTCCCTCATAATGCATAGACTTTATGATCCGAACAAAGGCTGTGTTCTGCTGATGTTAGGAACTGTGGCTGATGCACACCTCTTCCTGTAAACTCTCCCTTGCAAGTTTAACAGCTGCTGACTGCTCTTCTCACTTAGGTATGACTCACTCTCACCCAATTCACATCCCAGGAAGGAAAGCTTAGAAATGACTGGGGAAGAAGGGAAATAATTTGATCTTGAAAGGCAAGGGGAAACTTGGTGAGCTAGAAGTATTTATTCCTATGTAATGAATCTTGCTGCCTAATCGGTGCATAATTTGTTGTGCAGTACAAAAGGTCTGGCTGACTCTTTGCTATTTCCAGGTTTGTATGTTTGTGTTCAGTATGGAACAGATCAATTGCTGCTGTTAGAAGGAGAAGCCTGTCTACCAAGAGGGGTCTGTAATGTTTTCCTTTACTTGGAGATTTTTGAATGTTAAATTGCCTGTGTGTATTCTTCATAATGTACCATATGCAAATATTCTTCAGGAATTGATACTACCACTTGAGACAGTCAATATTTTCTATGTAAGAACTGTACGTTTCCTATACTGCCAAGAATGTATATATATCTATGAAGACTTAAGATTGTATCTTTTTGAGCAAGCCTCTTTCTTCAACCATCTGAACCTTTCTTCCTGTTTCTCAAATTCTCTGCTAATTTATTAGACACTTGTGTTATATTGTGTACTTTTTTGTATTAGCTGTATTTCTCCTTTCTCTCATTAAAACCTGTTCTTCTCATCCTTCTACTGTGCTGCTTCATATTGGAAATACACCATATCAGATAACCTGGTTTGGTGTAGTGGGTCTGGCTGAGGTGGAGCCAGACCAGTCCTATAAAGCCAGTCATTCAGACTTCTATTATATTGTTCCCCTGATCCCAACATGTAACCAGTTTTACTGTATTCAGCTTCCCTGGGGTTATTTTACAGCATACCCTATACCTAGAAGGGGATATCCTTGGTATAAACAAATGGACAAGACACAAAAAGTATATTGAGAGATGAAGTCTGAAAAGTCTTGGTTGTTTCAGATGATACCTGCTAAGAAGCTTGTGGTCCTCCTGCACAAAGCAAGTTTTGAGGAGAGACTTGGAAGAGTAATCTGAGGGCACATTTTTGTAGAAACGTGGTCTTCAGATTATGTCAGTCAGTTCCTTCTGCTGTCTCCGTGCTTAACTCTTTTTGCAGGTAGATGACAAAGGAAAACTGAATGCAAGGTAGGACCTGTTTGCTTACTTCCATTAGAAAAACAGCTGATCTACAAACAAGAAAATGTCGTCTCCCGGGAAATGACTCTGTGGACAGAGAGAAACGATAATGCTTCTTTAATCCTTCTAGTGAAAAGCAAGGTTTTCAATGTATACTGATGCCAATCCCTTTTTAGCAACGCAGCATCTTCGTTGACCTACAGACGTACTCAATATTATCTGTTATATGGCATGCTGTGCAGGAGGAATGAGTTCAAAGGCCCATTACGGTGGACCCAAGGTTTTGAAATAAAGTGAACAGAATATGTACATGCACCTATGTACTAAGTATTTGGCAGTTTTTGAGGTTGGGAGATCAGCTGGCAAATACCAGGAAAATAACAGGAGCATCCATTCTTGGGGAACCTACAGTTTCACCTGTAATTAGATACTTAAGGATTAATCACATCTTTAGCACCACCTATATCATTATAGTAGTGTATATGGAAGTAAGTTTGTCACCTAGCCTTGGTTTTCTTTCAGACTCTTCATCACCCTCTCCTTCATTAAGACTGTTTTTGTACCTCTAGCTGCACCTGCTCATGCACTCACAGCCTGTGCATGAAAGAACCCTGTGGAGTGTCCCAGTAGTAGCATTTAAGGATTTCTTGTCATGGTGCTGTGGTAGCAAGGAGCAGAAACACAAATGTAGGATAACCGTGCTGGCTCTGAGCACCTGTGACATCGTTTATACTGAGATTTAGGTGAGGCAAATGCTTGTCTGTGTGACTGCATACATTTACTTCTAGTGCTGCAGTTAGAGATGATGCCACAGTGGAAAACATTTGGAAAAATTCTAGTCTAAAGAAGAACCAGCACAGGGAATTCCACAGGCCAGTGGAGCCTTTCCAGTCACCCAAAGAAGCTTTTGCAAAAACACCCAGCCTAAAGCTAATCTGTTCTGACTGCAATCAAGAAACCTTGCCACTGACTTGGAGGGAAAGCACAGTAGGCCAATAATTAATGCATTTGAAAATACTACTGTTAATTACCGGTCATATTTAATCCCTTCTCTACTACTCCAGGAATTGTTTCATGTACACATGTGAAGTGATGAGCTTCCTTCAGAGGAGAATGGACTGCAGCCATAATATGTGCTGGTTTCTGCTGGTGTTTGATATAAAGGAAAGACATTGTTTTGTTAAGCTAAAAAGAAGTACAAGAAAGGAGCAGACTTTCCATTACCTGTCAGAGCTAGCTAAGAGCAGCTCAGCCAAAGACCGCACACTTCATTTTGGGCTATGTCCTGTGTTCTTCATTCCTGCCACTGCTGCTTCTCAGGTATTAACAGTAGTTTAACAGATTGTCATTGTCACACCCTGCAAGATGTACTGCTTAAATCTGTAGTGGAATGCAGACGCCTTTGCTTTCATACCAGGCACTTTGAAGTTCCGGTTTATTACTGGTTTGCAGCACCCCTAAATTAAAAATAATGATATGTGATAAATGCATTGCAAAAGTTGCAGTTATTTCCTCTTTCTGCCTGTCTTTGTTTCAGTTTTGGAAACTTCTAACAGAGGTAACTGTGCAGTATATGCTCCTGGGAGTGCTCCCTCTGTGAGCTGCGTGCTCGGTGTGCAGCTGTGAAGTATTTGACCACCTGCTGCTATTTCTCCAGGTTATGCTTCTGAAGTTTCCCTGCAACTCTCAATTAAATGAAGAAGCTAGTTGCCAGAAGACACCTGACTAAAGTAACTGGTCCTTTAATTGCAATTAAATTTTTATGGATAGTGCCAAAACTTAAATATAACAGCCCATAAAACAAGTAAGTCTTAGACATGCACAAAAGAAATGAGGAATGCGCCCAGGACTTTCACCTCTGTTTTCTTATTCCCTCCTTGCCAGTAAAGATTCTGTAGCTCAAGGTTAGGGTTGGACAGTCCTAACGGTTCAATGGGACAAGAAGCAATATACATGATGGAGAACCTGTAAGCAGACCAAAAATGTGCAAATGCTTTGATATTGAAACTGCTGTACTTGAGTCACAGTGCTTTAGATTTAAGAACCTGAACAAAGAAGCCAAAGGTCTCGGAATGAAGGGATTAGAAACCATGATGATGGAAAGTAGAATACCTGAACTTGAATCACTTGGAAGACGGTAGCCCATACAATAATCACTTCTTATCTTAGCTATTTGTTTTAGAAGGTTTTTAGTTGACTTGCTGTACCCATTGAAAATATAGTTGGCAAAGAGAAGCTTTCCTTGAATGTACATCTGCCAAAGAAGAGAACAAAACCAGTGCAGAACTGGCAAGAGCAACCTCTTAGTCTAAATGAAGATGACAGGTTGAGAAACAGAGACGGATATTAGGTAGCCTGATACAGAACTTCAGTATGGCTTACAGATTTCACCTCACCTTTCATGACTTTGTTATATAAAAGATTTTTTTCATTTAAGAAATTAAAAAAATAAACCTCATGTTTTTCTAGTCTCTCCAAGATTTCAAAACACAGCATACTGAAGTGTATAAACCAACATTTTTGCATCCTGCTTCATGGACTAACAAAACCCACCGTCATCCATCCCAGTAATATTTCAGTTTAGGTATGGTATAACATGACACATTTGCAGATGAACACAGAAAAATACATTAGGCATAGGAAAAAACGTGGTTTCTTTGTTGCTTTTTTTTTTCTTTTGCATATGTTAACTAAATATTTTTTTTTTTGTTGTGTTGTTATGATTTAGTTGGTTTGTTGGTTTGGGGTTTTTTTTTTACTAAGAAGGTGTAGAAGTAGGGTATCCTACTTCTAAACTTATATAAGTAGCAATGAACTTTCCTGCTTAAATACCGTATCTCATTGGAAACAATTTTCTAGAGAGGAAAGGTGACCACAGTCATTTAACAAGTGATTGCAACTCTACAGGAATTAACTGCGCCTGATGTCCAGAGCTATAAGGATTCAAAATGTGGGCAAAACCTGAAACTTTAGCAATTTTCTTTCCCCAGAAAAGTAAACCAGGAGACTAAAGCTAACTCAGAGCTGCTCAGAAAGATCCAGAAATATTTTCCAACTCTATTTCTACAGTTTTGAGCTTGCTTTTCATTCTGAAGTGTATTTCACGATGTCTCCATCATTGACATGTTTCCTGAAGCTGGCATTTGTCGATTGCTATCTTATCATGACATCCTCAGCAAAGCAGGTGAGTTAAAAGCCAAATTCTGGTTTGTGCTAGAACTTAGAATTCTTAGTCAAATTAATGATGCAATTTGTAGTAAAGTCTCAATAACTGAAAGGGTGCAGCCTTCTGTATTTTTTAGAGTATTTCTGTTGGGTTTGGATCAGTTTGTTGGGTTGAACCTTTAGATTTTAATGCCCCCAGACTCAAAATTACTAGAGCAAGTTCAAGGAAAGATATTTTTTCAACATGTTGCAAAGACTGTTCCACACATGTATAACATGTGGATGATCTCAGAAATACATAAAAAAGATAAATATTAGATATAGAAAGAAGGAAGGTGAGAACATCAGCCTTTTCTCAGTCAGTGAAGAAACAGTGACATAGTTCGGCCAGATTGTCTCTGACATGAAGGCCGTGTCATTGTTCTGTCAGTGTAAAGAAGCCTTTGTTTAAGTGAAAATTGGTTTTATTGAATTTAAAACTATAAGAATCATTTAGGCTGAAGTACTATCCACAGCTTCTTGTATTGTGGGATGTTCCCAGTGTTACACAATTGGAAGCATCTGGCTTATTTCATGGAAGCTTTCAGCATGCAGGACTCCAAGTCAAGACTGAATACTTCAGAGTAATGCATATTCAAGTAACAATAGACGTATGCCCTAGAAGGAAATCCAGAGGACCACTGAATTGCCTTCATCTTATGCTCACACCAATACATATTAATCTATAATAATACCGGTGATGACCTCAAACACTGCTTTTACTTGTGGATAACTGAGAGAGAAAAAAAAAAACATTTTACATCATGCACTTTTCAGTTTTATAGGCAAAAGTTGTTATGATGGCACTGTTTTACTCAACTCTGAAACATTTTTCTTTCAATCAGGTAGTTTGTCTCATTACTATGAAGAGCTCTATTTACCCGAACATGAGAGAAGCACTCACAGCAGTGCAGATTTGGAAGTGATGAACAGTTTAAGATATGTTACACCATGACACAGGTCATCATTTCTCCACTCCCTTGCTTAAATCCAATGTTGTGTGCAGTGTCAGTGTTGTAACAAAGGGAATCCTGTAAGCTCTCCTTGGGGTACAGTTTTGAGTGTACATCAGCAGGTGGACAGTAACATTTGGCCTCAGCTACTGATTCTCTGGCAATGTGTGCCCCTTTATGTCTGCATGGTTTCCTCTTGAGGCAAACTCTTAAGTCATTTGTTCTGACTTCCCTGACTCTTTATCTTGACTTTCCTATTCTCATTTCAGTTTTTTCTTCATACCTTACTTGGACATGTTTCTTTCCCTGCTTCTTACTTCTTTTCATAATCAGTGCCTCATCTTACTGCTCTTACTTCCCCTTCCCTATCATATTTCTCATTACACAGATCCTTCCGATCTGATGTCCAGCTCTTAACATTTGTCCTCTGTATCTCTGTTATCATTCTCCATCAGTTCTGCATGTTCTTTCCTTGCCTATGGTGGGAGCACAGAGAACAAGCAAAGAAACCTCCAGTCACCTACAGCCCAGTTTACTGCCTTTGCTCCATATGCCAGGGATTTGTGCTTTGGTTTGGTCACCACTCCCTGGTCTGTTCTAGCATTTGGGTTCCCTGTACAGATAATCTGAATCAGCTTCCTCTTGCTGCTGCAAGCCCTTACGTGTTGTGTTGTACAATTTAAATGCCTTTCGCTACCAGGTTGATGAGGAAGCAGTGCACAGCACTCCTCCAGTGCCGGCTTTATTTGACCATGGGCATTGTCCTTCTGCCAGATTGTGGTGTGGTTCATACTAGTTTTGTTATTTCATTTACAGCTCTGGCTCTTTCCTTTTGGCTAATGATGAAAACTGTAGCAAGCAGATAGGGAAGGAACTTTTTGCCACCGCAGGACTGCCTACAGAGTATTTTGAAAAATAACACTGCTATTCTCTGCTACATATGTGTCCTGTAATTGTGCAAAATGAAGAGGCTGATAGAAGGGAACAGATAAATCTATTCCAAAGATGATCTGATGCATGAATGCACAATGCACTGAGTGTTTTCTACGTGAATGTAAACGAGAAGGCTGCCTCTAGCAATCACCATTGCTGTCAGAGGAATGTGGCCCTTTCCATTGCAATTCACCTGGTTGATTATGTGATGTTATGACTTAAAGGAATTTCGTTATTCCTTCCACCACAAGCAATCAATTTGTGCCTTCAAGCATAAAATTCAAATATGCTTGAAGCTTTGCTTTGCTTGCATAATACGTAAAAGTTTTCCAGTGTTTTTCAAATTCCTCTCTCATCATGGACTTGTCTTCCACAGACTGGCATTTTATGGTATGAGTAAGAATTTTATCTTCTGTGAGGTATCTTTCTGGCTTGGTTCACTCCTAAAACACCAGGAATTTGTAGATTAAGAAGGTTCATTAGCAAGCAGCTCTGGAGGTTAAGTTTTCTCAGTAGGTATAAAGTGGCATAGCAAAGCTCTTTTTACCCCTACTGGGGTAAATTTAATCCAGAGTGTTTTAAAACCCAAGATTTTAGTGAAAACCAAGAGATAAGTTTGGATGGTGGCATTTTGAAGTGAGGGGTGGTGCTTTCTTCTCTCAGAGCTAAACATAGGTCTGGCAAATAGCCTCAGACTGAAATTCTTGAAGGAGTCATAATAAGCAAGCCGGGGCAAAGAGGAATGGGTTTTCCCCCTGACTAATTCTTCCACACAAAAAGGTGAAAGGTCAAAGATGAACTTTAATACTAATGAAATTCTGAACTTCAGAGCAGTAATCTGTCAGAACATTTTTTTTAAGTCAAAATAAAAAATGTTCTATTATTGGCAACAGTAGGTTGTTTTTATAAGCATATATATCTTCATCCTGATTCCTTTTAACCTTTGGGAGAAGGAGAACTTTTAGATATTAAACACAGACATTAAGCAATCTGCAGTAGGGGTTTTGGGAGTTCAGCCCATACTTTTCCCCTTATGTGCCCTTTTGCATCTTTCCAGCTCACTTAAGAAGTAAAATGGGCCTGTCTTCAAGTTCTCACAAGTTCTCTTTGCCTGGCTTTTTGACCGAGACAGTCATTCTCGAGGTTAATTTCCTTCTTCCTTCTGTCTAGGAATATTTCATGCGGTTTAACAAACATGTTGATATTATAGAAAAAAATCTGCTGATTCAAACTGCCCCTTAGAGAAGAAACTTGACAAATTTACATGTATGTGTGCACATGTGTTCAGATGTCCAAGTAAAAAAAGATTTGGTTATGCTAAAGTTCATTTAAATTTAATCACCAGAGTTTAAATATATTTAATGAAAGCTTTGTTATTTGTTCGAGTTTTGTAGTACCACCCTTCTTGGGCTGGTAATGAACAAACAGGATGGCTGAGCTGTCTTTGTCATGTTAGAGATGATCTATGATGATGATGACAGACAACTTTTAATCATTTTGGGGCATGCAAATAGGAATCTGACCTGTGGAACAGAAAGTATAACTCGTAAGCTCAGCAGTGCTGGAGTGACCAAATCCTTATCAACGAGCAAGAATCTGCAGCAAAGCAAAGGGAATGACTAGAGCTCAGAAAATATGACCTGTAAAGAAAGGTTGCATAACCTGTGTTTGTTAAGTACACAGACATGAAGACTGAGTGTAGGAGTATAGTTATGGGACACAGAAGGGAAATAAAAATATGACCTGCTACAGAAAGAAAGAGAATGGTCAGGTTTCCATGTCTATGTTAAAGAGAGCAAGAAATAATGGGCTTTAACTGCAGGAAGAAAAATTAAATAGGAAAAGCTGCCAAGAAGTATGAGTAGAAAGCATTCAGATTTCTCTTTGTACAGATATTGTGGCTTCTCTATTGCTGAGTCTTTACGAACAGGTTAAGCAGTGAGAGTGGAATTCACCTTACCTACAGCTGAATCTCACAGGAGAGAAACAGGCATTTCCAGCATGTGATTCATTTAACCCACTTCCATTACACACTGGAAGGAGATAAATTGCACTGTGGAAGTGACAGTTTCTCTTCGGGGGCTGTGAAAGATTTTAGAAAACCGATTCAAGTCTCAAGGTCTGTCTTGTAGATGTCTACAGCTCTGTCAGGACTGTACCATCTCTCGTCTTCATAATAGCGCTGACCTCGTTGATCTTGTGCTAGTAAAAATGGTGAGACTAGATTACCTCTTGAGGTTGTTTATAGACTATGAAGGAAATGAAGGACTGTCATTGCAGAAGACCTGCCTAACTGAAAATAAAAGTTGCCTGTTCAGTAGGATGACAGTAAAAAAATTTGTTACTGTTTAATGGCTGCTTGGATGAAGAATTTGGAATTAGATAATGAATAATTTAATGGTTAATAAACAAACAAGACATTACCACCACACAATGACCAAACCAGTGTTCTTAGTAAAAGAAATCAAGAGTAGAAGAAGCATAGAGACTGTAAGTTGCTGACTACGGCCTTTCCAGAATAGCTCTTTTGAAACAGAAAACTGTACCAATAGTTACTGAGTGTATTGTTAGGTTCTGTGTACAAACAGAGGATTCTACATCCTGGGCTCATTTCATAAGCATTAATTTTACTGGAGAAAAATTACTAAAAATCATTGTTATCTTTACTGTCAGCAGCAGAAAATGGCAGAAACAGTTTTTCATTTTATTCCCAGAAGAGTCCCTGTCAGCTCTTGAATCCTGAGAATTCCAAACTCACTGAATGGCCTGGTAGAGCACAAATGACATCCACGCTGTTGATAAGCTGCAGAATCAGCTTGAAGTGTTCAGCCTGTATTGTGATGAGTGCATTTAAGAAGCTGACATGGCTTTAGGCTGCTGCAAGGCAAATGCAATTACAGAACCCAGTCTTCCTTTAAAAACTTTTGGATCAGCTGAAATGAACTGGATTGGTGTGATTTTTCCCTTACCTTTTTTCAGGGCACTACCCTATTTTTCAAGGGGGAAAAATAACAAGAACCTTATCTATGAAGTTTCTCGTACTGATAGTTCAGTTTGACTTGTACAACATTATAAATGATCCTGCCCCTTATCACTATGCTGTCTCAATATTTTCAACCTGTAGTAGTCTGGGAATGGCAATTAAAAAGTCACTAGTGGATTTCATTAAATCCTTGTTATATTTCCCATCTCAAAGCCGCATGCTAGAATGCTGGCTGCGGACGGGGAAGTTTGGGAGGGATTAAGGCCAGACTGTGGTTTCACTTGATCTTAAAAAAAAAAATTGGATGTTTTGTCCATATTTACCTCCTAAGGGGAAAAATATGTGGATTCTTCTGCTCTTCATCTTATACCTTGTGTCTATGCTTGGGTGGCTGATTTCTCCACAGCTGTCTGTTTATAGGTGTGTATGAATTTCACCAGTAATGGCAAATGCAACAAGTGTTACCGAGGGCAAGGTTTTTCCCCTTCCTGCTTTGTTTCCTTTTTAGTTTTCCTCTTCTAGCTCCCTCTCACATTTGGTGGATTTCTCTGTGTGTTTCCCACTTAGCAGAAGGTTACCAATGGCACAAAACAGGCACACTGCTGCTTGCTGGAGAGGCCGGTTACCTTTGTTCTTTGGGATAAATGGAGAATCTGGACTAATGGATTGACATATAAAGCTGCTGCCTTCCATCGGTGACTACATGGCCACACTGCAAGTGTAAGCTAAGTGAATGTAAGTAACTTTCACAGCTCATGTCGCTTTCTTCAAGTGCAGGAACGCATTTCCAGACCCATGGATCTCATTTTGCCCTCAGGTTGCCGCCTTCTCTCCGTTGCATCGCAGTGTCAGTCTGACATGCTCCAGAAATTGGAAAATGCAGTCTTTAAGATTAGCGCAGCTAGCGCTCAGTCAGTCACATCCAGAGATGATTATAGATCCAGAAATGTAATCATTTGATGCCCGTTTGCCTCAGCTCGCTCTCGCGACGTTTAACCATCGTTCCATGTAGAGCACTGATGGATGAAAGCAAGTGTATTGGCTTATGTTCATTCTTAAACTGGAACAGCAGCATATGTTTGCGTGTGTATGTATGTAAGCACACCATGCTTTGTTATTGTTAGGTTCCTATGTTTGTTATGCTAGTAATTTCTTCACAAATAATGTATGATTATAAATCTGTAGACTACACAGGCACTTTGGAAAAAAAAAAGATGAATGAAAATCCTATGGGAAAGAAAAAAGCAAGAATGTTTGCTGGCTGGTGGTTGTTTTTTTAAACTCAGCAGGAGCAATGTTTTTGTAAAGACGCTTCTTGCAAATAAAACTTTGGTTCCCTTCTGCCTCCTATTCCCTCAAACCCACAGCTCCCTGACATTCTGAGGGCACAGGAATTAAGTCCTGGCTGAAGAGCTCTAGATGGGGGGCAGGGGGAGAGAGTGGGATTGTCCATATGGCAGGAAGTACATGCCACGATCAGAGAGAAGCAACTGCCCCTGGGAGCAACCGCATTATTGTAATGCTTCTGTAAAACCATTTCCTTGAGGCATCTAAAAGACTATGTAGAAAGCTGTCTAAAAGCAAATGTTTAATATCATACAACATTTCCTTCTTGCCTAATATGTTCATTAAAACTTGAACTTAATTCTTTTCTTTGAAGCCATGAATTCCTTCTCTTAAGCTCACTTGTATTTATTTAGCCGAACAACAGTTATTTTAATAGGAAATTAAGGATGGACTCTGTCCTTTGAAATGTACTAAGGGTAGCCTTTTGATTCATTAGACACAGAGGACAATTGTGTTTCATTTTGAAGTTTTTTTTCCTGATCATCTGAGGAAATTCCCAGGGACCAGAGGACATTAGTTACCTGCCTCAAGAAGAAAGCATGTAAAATTACGTAAATTTTTAATCCTACTTTTACACAGTTTGCGAGAGACCTTCCCTTCCTGGGAACTTTATTTTTTCTTTATTGAACCTTCACAAATGTAATTATGCGCAAAATTGTTCGATATATGTAGATGAGAATGATTTCAGTAGCAAAGAACCTTCTTCTCATGAACTCCGTGCATTTTCCCCAAAAATTCTTTTATTAATGTTTTGCCCAAATTAAAACACCAGCCTTGGTGTAAAAGCAGCGGTGCGGGATTATAATAAAGTCTCTTCTAACCCGTCCAGTATCCTGTCCCTGCGAGGGGCTGGTAGCTGGTGGAGGAGGGGAAGAGCATTTATAAGAAAACCCTATTCTTTGCAACCCATATCAGCCATAAGCAGTTAACAATACTAGCAATTAGCAATTAACAACTCAACTAAAAGCTGTGGCTGGGCCATCACATTTGATAGCTGCCAATGGAGCTAACCTTCAGGAATGTATCTAATTCCATTTTGAACAGAGACTTTTGGCCTCTGCAACATCCTGTGGCAGAGTCCCACAATTTAATGATGTGCTGTAGGAAAAAGAACTTCCTTTTGTTTTAAATCTGATGCTTATCTCTTCAGTGGTGTCTGATCATTCCTGTGTTTTAAGAAACAATGAATAATTATTTCTTACTCCTTTGCCACACCATTTTTGCTTTATAAAGCTTTCTTGTATCTCGTCTTAGTCTCTTTTGTAAGCTACCTTACTTGGTCCTTCCTTATAGGAGCAGCCGTTCCCTACTATATCCTTTTTTGAGACGTGGTGAAGACAGTCATGTGCTCTGTACCAGAATCTCAAGAATGTTTTATTTACCCTTTAACTAATATTCCCCTTGCATATTGACTGTTGCAGAGCATTGATCAGAAGTTTTCAGGGATATATCAATGAACAAGTCTTAGATCTCTTAATACAGTGGTAAGAGCTACTGTGTCCATCTTTGCATGTTATAAATAATTATAATTCTTTTCCCCCATGTAAATTATTCTGCACTTATTGACAGTCATTTTCATACAACAACAGATTATCAAGTACTGAGCATTGCACGATCCTTCTGGAGCTCTCTGTGATCAGCTTTGAACAATCCAGACAGTCAAGTGTGGCCTGGAATTTTGTCATGTCTGACACATGACTGATTTTTCAGAACTACAAAAGAATGAGTTGTATGCTATCCTACATGTAATGATTATTGTTTCTAAACTGCAATCGGGCTAGCTCCAGCTCTTTAGTAGAGGTCATGTTCTTGTCCAACAGAAAAGAACCAGACTTTATTTTAGGTTACAGAACTTCTTAGTATTATTTATGATCTTGCTTTTGAGCTGCTCTGGAAATGACTGTGCCCCTCTCCAGACTGTGACTTCTGGTAGAGTTGCAATTGAGAGCTTCTCATCTTTCTCCCGGTCTTTGCAAGTCATTACTGTATGCAGATAACACAAGGAGAGCTGGAGCTCCTACATCTGGCAGGTTTCCTTAGTGCCCCCTGGTCCACAGACAATGCCTGTATCCTGCAATACACCTTTGGTCAAGTCTTGCTCTTCAAGGCCAGTCCGTGAAACTGTTGGGAGTTTCTGCTGCTCTTGGTAGATGAAGCTGGCTGGCTGGGTGCGGTTACAGCTGGGTGGGTGTGACTGACTGACTAAATGCTTGAGGATACATTTTGAGTTATCTCCCTGGAAACAGCAAAGAAGGCTCCATCAGTATAGGATGCTCACTGTATCATTTGAGAGGTCATAGGGGTTGTAACCAGGTAAAACAGCCTTATACCTCTAGGACTTTCTGTTTGCTTGGACTGCTTATTTACCATCTGAGACACATTAGGAGTATTGATAGAAAGGAGGAGTAACACATTCCTTCCAAAGCCAAACTTCATTCTTCTTGAAACAATGGCTAGTTTCTTATTCAAGCAAAAGAAGCCACCTTGCCTTTACCATTCAGTTTTTAAAAACAGTAATTAAGACCATGTTGACAGATTAATTAGGTTTCAGGTTTAACTCCTCATGCATCTTTTGTTTATACCTGCCTGTATCTGAGTACTGACTGAAACCGAGCTTGTACTGGTGGCTAATCATTGTAGCAGTGAATTACAAGTAAAGTTAAAAAAAATCAGTTCCAAAACAAACGAAAATGCTGCACATATACCATAGAATTTCTTTAAATGATTTTTAAAACTGACATAGTTTATGAGTTGTTCTAAAGATTAATCAGTTCGTAAACCACAAAAAAAAAAAAAAAAAAATTGCTCATTATGCTGATTTTTCTTTCAAAGCCAGTAAATTATTTCCATATGGGAATGCAAAAAGGTAACATGGAACAGAATCAAACTGCAACTCTGTAATGGATTACTTGAGTTCCTCAGAGCTGTTAACAGTCATTTTCATCAACTGTAGGACATTCATACTAAAGCTTGTCATCTTCATCTTTTTCTACAATAGGCCCTCAGTTCACTGTGTATTTTACAGAGGATTTCCCACTTGGTCTTCTTCAGCTTTGTGAACTACATGTGATAGGTTTGGAAAAAGTTTTGGGTTTTCTGCATTTTGTTTTTCCTTTTGATTTTTATCACTTTACCACCTGGGAGGAAATAAAATGTTATTACTACTAGGAAGAAATGAGCTGTGTGGTTAAGAATTTTATCTTCTTCAGACATGTTCTGTGCTACTATATGCAGCTAAGCAATGTCAGATAGGCTTCTGGTGTCACCCAGTGGACAGAGAAGTTGATCACAGAGAGGTGTCATGTAGAGAAGTTTTTCTGCAGGAGCAGCTCATTCCAAATTGACAGAAATAGCCTTAATTTTATAGTAGTTAAGATGAGACAGTATGTGAAAGGTCCTCTGTTCTAATGCCATGGCCACTACTAAAAATGGACATGGGAAACACAGGAAGCAGAACTCATTCCTCATCGCTATTAGGAAGTGAACAAAGAATAACCAAACAATAATTAGTGGGCACTCTCTCCTACTGGGAGAAAGCAAACCAGTGCTTGTGCTGGTGTTTATGGAAATATGTGAGGATTATTAAAATCCAGTTATAATGCAATTCTGTGCAATGCAAAACAAGATTGCATTTTCTTAGCCTGATAACAACTTGCAACAGAGGTGAACGGCTTGTGAACAAGACCTGGGAAATCCTTTCTTCACAGTGTTACAACGACAATGTATTTCAAAACAAGAAACGTATGCTTTGCATGGAAATCTTCAGTAGGATAAATCACCTATGAATTAATCTCTTGTAAGAAATTCTAACGTTTCCAGACGACATATGAGAACTTAAAACTAACTTCAGTGCATGTTTCATCTTAGACTTTTTCCTGATTTGCAAAAAGTACTTTTCAGAATGTTGGAAAACAAGTTTTTTTCTTTTTTGAAAAACTGAAACATGCTGTTGTCTGATGTTCTTCAAGACCTTTTGCAACAGGTAAGGCAGAAATGGAGTTGAGCGCGTATAGATGGCTTGATCTAACCTACGAAGTCCAAAAGAAATCACATTCCTTTTCTAATGCTGTGGCAACTAGCTTGTGCTTCTTGCCCTTTTCAGGTGGAATGAGAATGACCTGGTGCATTGTAAATCCTGAACTGCTAATAGATAAAGAAGAGTTGGGGCTGCTGGGATAACAGTCAGTACTCCTAAGAAGGAAGATGAGCATTCTGCTCTCCTGATGGCCAAATACTTACGACATGTGGCAATTCTCATTTGTTACCAGATCACGGTAATAGTATTAAAAGTTAAATAATTGACTGTAATAGTTTTAACACACCAAAAACATGCCAGGAGCTCCATCATGTGTCTTTTCTAGTAAGGAACCCTTATGATCTGTAAATGTATCTGCAGAAGTGATGCCATATTTGAGTAGGCGAAAGGAATCCAGACAACCCCGAAGCAGCAAGGAAAGTACAATTATATAATTAAGTAGGTGGTACATTTTGCCTGACCAATTAGGCTAATAAAATTCCTTCTAAACAAGTCCTTATGAACTCAACTGAATTTTCTGTCTCAGGGCAGGTTCTTTATGCTGTAAGTTTGATGACAAAGGCTTCTAATTTTCTCAGTTTCTCTTTATGAGTGTATTTCTCTCTTCTCAAAAGAAACAGCTTCTCTGATTTATAAAATTAGACTTCACAGTTGCGAGAACAGTGGTGGTAGCTGGTCACTGTGTAACCTCCCTATGGATTTGTCATAATTCTCTGGAATCCCAGCTTCTTAAAGTGTTGTGCTCCTGCCATAAGCGGACAGGGACCAACTACAGGACCACACTGTGAGACAGGGAGGCAAAACACAAGCCTATTTTCTACTTATTTCCCAAATAGGTTTTCAGGTCAGGCTTCTAGGAGGAAAGAACCATTTGAAAATATAGGTCTGAAAACACCCTTACTTTCTTCCCCTTCTCTTTATATGAAATGTATATATTTAATTCAGATTTAACCTCTGCTTCTTGGACTAAAAATCCTGCTGGTGCTGAAATGGATGGGAGTTTTCCCAAAGACTTTAGGAAGACCAGAATTTGACCCTTTCTATGCTAACTTTTTCAAATGCAAATCCGAAATGATAGTTGCTGTGTGACCAGTTTCTCAAGGAATGGATAAATAAGACATAGGGAAAGAAGTCATTTATTGCTTTAATTGTTACTGAAGCTGCATCTACGCAGACTAAAATCCTTTTAACATTTTAATTTCAGTGCAGCTCCACTAATGCCTAGTGACAAGCGCAAGATGTTGAATACAGCAGTCACTGATGTTTACTGTTGTGCCTCTTATGTCAAGGTGATAAAAATGCCTGTCGAGTCTCTACTGCCACTTCCAGTGCTAGCTTTATTGAGAAATTTTCAGGTAATTATAAGAACAGACAATGCCCAGGGGACATTGAAACAAAAAACATCCCATGTTTTAAAGTGTTTATCGTATTACTTGGGGTTTTTTGCTTTTTTTCCCTTCCAAATTTTAACTTACTCCTATTTCCAGTCCTTCTAAATACCAACTTATACAAAGATGCTTTGTGTTGTATTTTTCTTTAGTACTTGGCCATGTAAATGTGAGAACAGAGTATTGTATAAATCACTACTCAGTAAGTTGTATAAATCACGTCTATAAGGAAAATGAGCTGGTTTGAAATTTTCTAGCAGCATGCTTCTGTGTGGAATACTTTCATTTATTTTTATTAGAAAGTGCTGATTTCTGGAAGCCAAAATCTTTTTAAAAAAATAAATATTATGTCACACTGCTACCAAATCACAGGTTTCTGCTCAACTGATGCGAAAGATTGTTGTGGTTACTGATCTTTGGGGACCACAATGCTACAGTACAAAACTGAGTTCTAGGGATTTGTAATCAAGGTTTGAAGTCACTGCTTTACGTCAAGGCATTATTCCGGGTTATTCCCTCAGCTGTTCCAGAAAAAAGAATGATGTGAGGAATTCCTCTAAATTAGGCATTTACTCTATCTTCAAAGATATGGATTTGTGTAATACTTAGTTTTCAAAGCCAGGGGTTTTTTTTAAATGCCCTTTTCCTGTAGGAAACTTTAGCATATCTAAAATTTTGGTCTATTTTGGCAATATTTTTTAAATATTAAATTTCCTGCAGAACACATATTTGGAGTAGGTGCCAGTTAGACATTTCTGGTGAGACAACTTTTCAGATATTTTAGCAACCAGGTAAACAGAAAATTATTCCAAAAAGACTCTTTACAGTATTCCACCATGTGTTGGAAAAACTATCTACTGTCTGATAAAACCCATGAGAGCACAAGGCATATTTCTGTTTCTTGTTCTTTCTTGTATACAGCTGCCCTACCTTGTCTTCACTAGGATCCTTGCTTGTGAAGCAGATGAGGCAGAGACCACTATAATCTGCTCCTTAAGGGACATCTGTTTGTTAATGAGGTGATCGTACTCCAGGTCTGACACATAGGGAATCCAGTGATTACTGTACCTGCCTATCTTTCCTTCCTCCCCATCATACTTCTTTGAAGCACTGCAGGAGAAGCGGCCTGGGATGTGACCCACAGCTAGTCCCTGCCGTGAGGAAAAGAAAATATAGGGAAAAGTGTTAGCAAGTTAGAGTGTCAAATAAATCAAGTACAGATTAAAAATAATTTAAAATCATCTCTATAAGTGACAGGCCTAGGCCCAGTCATCCCCTGTTATCTAATACGTGCAGTCATAAGTGTTCCCAGTGTTTCTTAAGGTCTGATGCAACCATGAGTGCTGTGGAGCTCCTGGCTCCTGCCAAAACACAGCCTTTGAAACCAAGCAGACAGGAGAAAGAGGGGAGGGATATGCTTTAACCAGATGAGCTAGCCAGGCAGGCTTTGCTAGCAGCCAAGAATGGGCTTCAAAGGCTACTCCCTAATTATTTGAAGGTCTTGTAGGCACTTCTTACCTTGGACAGCTGATTGTAGTATACTCATATTCATCTGTATGTGCTATGTGTGTTGGCATTATTAGTCTTTCATGAATGTGGTGAAGACTAATTTGTTTGACAAGTCCTTTGATATTTTGGGGGGAATTCTGTAGGTTGTTTGTTCCTGTAAAGCAGAAAGCAGGAGTGCCGAATTTCAGAGCCGTATCTCCACACCTCTAGTGAAGACATCATGTCATCAGTAAGAACCTGCTGCACCATTCTAGATGATGGTATCTTTCGAACCTGACTTTCTCATAGTGAGAACAAATCTTATGAAAGGTTTGGACCAGAAAAAAAATAAAACAACAAAACAAGGCCATAAAAAAAAAAAGAAAGAAAAAGAAATAAACAAAACAACAAAACCACACACACAAAACACCAAACAAACAAAAAAAACCCACAAGACTCTGAAGCCCACAGGCCTGTGACAGCCTTCAGAAGCTACTTAAATATCTGTGCCAAGGGAAAAGCATTAAGAGAGAGCCATGAGGAGCACGGGCCTGATTTAGATGTTTGCTGGGGTTATTGTGATAGAGGGAGAAGGAAAAAGGAAGTAAGTCTAAAATAAATGGATGAGGGAAAAAGGAACTATAAGTGTTCTCACAGACAGCAGGAGAATGTGCAAAATTTGGGTTTTCAGCTTTACACGTGTGTAAAACAAGATTACAGTTTCAGCATATAAGAAGCAATAATAAAATACTTGAGGGGGTTTTTGTATTTTTACTTATTAGTTGAGCTATAGACTGCTCGTATGAAATTAAAAGTACCTTGCCCCTTTAATTTTGCTCATTTTTAGACCTTGTTGAGTTTGTAAAAAAGCACTGTTGCTCTTCACCCATAGAAAAGGTACCAATAAAAGCAAACTTGCCTCGAAGACACAAGGAAACTTTGAACCACCAAAAATACAGTGAAAAGTCATGTCACCTTGTTTTGCTGTTACGAGAAACTGCAGGCACAGCACAAATGACAGTTCTGGATTACTTAGGTTTGAAAAGTTACTACTGCTTTTGATCCACATGCAATGCATCCTATGCAATGGCTTGGAGGCATAGATGAACTACTTCACTGTACCCAGAAATGAACTGCTAGTGAACTACCACCATCAAAATGTTTATGCTGGAGCTGTGATTGTCCTGTCATAGCTTAGGTTTCTTTACTGTGAATTAATGGCATTCCCTCTTTTCTGTACATTGAACTGATTCGTATGCAGCTTCTCGGATTTGGTGGGTGCTACTATTTAGTGAAACAGAAGCCCTGTATCAGAAAATAATAAGAAATAAGTGGAAGTTTAATGGCAAAACAAGAGACAAGCATCCTGCATTAGCAAGATGGATGCCATGGCTGGGTGAAGTCAGGTTTCAGATAATTGCTAAGGTTCTTACAGATCTCTTTGCTTTAATGGATTGAATAAAAAGACATTTGTCTGAGACTAGCAGATAGTTTGAAATGAAATACGGACAGTCTCGTACTTGAAAAGGCAAGGACTCGGGAAAGATGTTGAAAACAATCTTCCCTCCTTTTCTCTGTCTTCCCTTACACATTTTTAAGAAGTGAAGTGAAGTAGTATGTCTACAATTCTAAGCAAATTCTTGGAGTGTAAGGCTGAAGCTCAGATTTTTAATGTATTATACTTGGCAGGTGGTGGCATTTGGAAGAGCAGAGGCTCATTCAAGCGCATGACGCAAAGGGCTTGCATAATGTTTCATAAATGCTGGTACAGAGAGGCATTGCTCCCAAAGAGTGTTTTTTGGATGCTACTATCACAAATGTGACTGATAATAAGGCAAAAATAATGGTATTTGCCGAAATAGTATTTAAAGATCTAATATGGGCATTTCCAAACCTTTGCAAGTGCTGCTTCATTGTTGTTTCTGCTTTTAGAGTATCATATAGGGATATATGAAGGCTCTGAGGTACTGATTTTTTCTCATGGAAAAAATATAAATTCTTTCTGCATAGCATAAGTAAGCAATCATAACCATTTAGTGACTATGGGGAAAAGTAGTTCTTTCATCTCCTCCCCTTGTCCACCTCATTTACCTGAGAGGATGAGTATGGTTCCTGCCGCATGCTGTAAGAAGGAACGGACTGCATTTGATCTAGAAGGAGAGGAGTTTCTGACCCACGAGCTCAGCTGTTCTCTTTCCTCTTCCCTTGTGATCTCTGCAGGTAACAGGGAGAGCAACATGCCCTTCCTTAAGGGTCGCAGAGGAAGGTCAGACATTTTCTGAAGGTGTATGCAGTCAGTTCCTGAAATGCACCACCACTGCTGAAATCAGTGACAAGTGGGCCCTGATTTGGTAACTGATGGTGGTTTTGCCCTTATAAATGTAACTCATCTGCTGTGTGATCCAAACTGGAAAATTAATAGTGAAAGTTAATCACACAACTGTGTGATTAGATAGAATCCCAGAATGGTTGACGTTGGAAGGGACTTCTGGAGATATTGGGTCCAAATCCTGCTGCTCAAGAACCATATGCAGTTATTTTTTTAATATCTCCAAGAATGGAGACACCAGAACCTCTCTGGGCAGCCTGCGCCAGTATTCAGTCACCCTCACAGAAGTGTTTCCTGATGTTCAGAGGGGATGTTCTGTGTTTCAGTTTGTGCCCATTACCTCTGGTCTTCTCACTGGGCACCACTGAGAGGAGCCTAGCTCTGTCCATTACATACCTTCCCTTCAGGTATTTATATACACTGACAAGATCCTCCCAAGCTTTCTCTTCTCCAGGCTGAACAGTCCCATCAAAACCCACCTGAATGTGATCCTGCACAACCTGCTCTAGGTGAACCTGCTTTAGCAGGAGGGTTAGACTGGTTGATCTCCAGATGTCCCTTCCAACACCTATCATTCTGTGATTCTCTGATTCTGTGATCTCTTTCCCCCTTTCCTCATAGGAGACACTCCAATCTCTTAATCATCTCTTTCTGGTATGTCCATGTCTCCTCTCCTGTACTCTAGGGAGCACGGAACTGGACACAGTACTCCAGATGTGGCCTCACTAGTGCTAAGCAGGGGAGAAGGATCACCTCCCTCAACTTGCTAAGGCCATAGTTATAACTCAGGTGGTAGATCTTAAATCTGATCTTCACCCTTTTACACCTCCCTCTTCCTGCTTAGAACCAGTTCTTTACTGTTGGATTGGGTATAACTAATTGGAAAGTTGGTGGGGTTTTCTGGTGGTTAGATTATAATCCAGAGGAAAACATTATCCGTGTTGACAATGATGTTGACAAGGTAGAAAAGGGAAAATTAATCCTGCCAAAGGAACACAGCGATGCTCAAGCTGTCTTCCCCGTAAAACTACTCCAATATGTGGAATGTATCTTTCCCTAAATTAATCATCAAAGATACAGAATTCAGGCAGTGCCCATTTTACTGAACCGTGTTCAGTAAATCAGAGCATGTTCTTACAGTTTTTGTTTGTATTTTTAAGGAGGCTTTTATGTATAAAGCACTCACAGAAGGATTCCCGTGTCATGTAATGCACTAGCATAAGCTTTCTAAATCAATTTCCTTTCATTCCAGTTGAAATCAAGTTTGTATTAGCCTTCTGCCCAGGCCTGGCTGTCAGGAGTTTTGAACTCACAGTGGATTACTTTATCAGATAGTTCATTTTAACATTATAGATAATGCATATAAAGCAAAGGTCTTCAGAACAGGTTTTTAGTTACTATGCACTTTTTTCCCACCTCTTTTCCAACCCTTTTTCCTCCACCTCCACAGTCTCAGCCTAACAAAAGATGCACTAAAAGGGAAGTAGGGAATTGGACAGGTCATTACTTGTCCCATTGTCCCCAGTAGATTCCTCAGTACAGGACTGAAATCCACTGTCGGTTCAGCCCAAATGCATCTCAAGGATCTACACAGGACATGTCTGTACTGTTCAGTGTACCTCACTGTAGCAATCCCTCACCAAATCAACGTGCTAGGCCTGCTGCAGTGGCATGTGAAGGCATAAGTGTGGCCCTGAGGACAGTACAGTGTGTTAACATGCTCTATGTCTGCTCCAAGTGGCCCAGTCCCTGTAGGACTGATCAGTCCGAATGCAGTAGCACTGTGACACAGCACTACTGTCAGCTGTGGAGTGGGATTCCTCAGCACTTGCTTGGGAATTTTAATGCCATGCTGTATGGAAACAGCATAGAAATATCTGCTGACCTCAGAGGAACCTCGTATGCCACACACCTGCTCACCCATTTGAGTAACAGGTGGCACATTGGCCTCCTGTCTAGTTCAAGCCAGAAGCAGCTGCATTCTCTGATGGTCACTCTATGGCTCACTTTCAGAGGACTACTTAGTCTACTCTGGTACCTGCTGATATAGAAACAAGCTCATAAAACCACATCCCCAGCTGTTTTCTGACGATGCGTGACCTAGGGCTGTGTGATACTACTGTAGCCAGCCAGCCACAGTGCTCTTGACCTTCCTCTGCGAATTCCTCAGTTCTCTGGCTGCACTGATGTCATTTCTGTGGCTTCGAGTTGCCTCTGGAACTTCATTTTTCATCAACAGCTCTGCCAACTTTGGCTTTAAAAAATAACAATGAAAAAAAAATTCAATCACTTAATGATTCCATCTGGTGTTTAATTGTGCTGACACTGGCATAACATATTAAATGCCTCAGAGATACAAACACCTTAAGTAAAAGTTATTGGTAGAAGGAGGTGTAATTTAAAAAAAAAAAAAAAAAAATTATAGCAACTCACCCATCACCAGAGAATAGTTTCAATAGCTAATCCTGCCCTCTTCTAGCCTGGACAAAGGAGGCTACAAGTACTGAAAAGCAGAGGAGATACTGTTAGTATTTGTCTGCTTGGCCGGACTCTTGAAAACTCCAGTGGCCAAAGAAGATAGCACTTTGCACTGTGCAAAAAAAAACCCCAAAAAGGCACAAAGCAGATATAACTGCTAGATTGTTCACTGAATCTAGAACCATTTAAACCTTTGCATTCCAAACAAACACTCTACCTTTCATTTGTTCTGAACAGACATAGTAAGGGTGTGATACATGTAACACGTTACAGTGTCATACATCAGTGTATGTTTGAAAGAGACCTTGACAACTACAGAAGATAAAAAATAGTAACCAAAGCCTCTCTGAAAAATACAGATGTAACATCAAATTAATATAAAATAATTCCCTATAGAATCTCTACTTCATACCTTACATAAAATAATCTTAAATTAAAAATCAACATTTTAAATATCATGTCACTTTTTGGATTGAGATTTCTTGGGTCTTCATTCATTACCCTCACCTACAGCACAGTAAATTATATCTACTTCAGAATGGGCTGTCAATGCACTTAGCATTCTATCTGGTAAAACAGAGAATTCCAGATAAATTATAGGTAATATTTAACAATCCTTTCTAGGCAAAAGTGAAGATTCATCTGTGTTCTAGATGTACCTATAAACACTGGATGTAGGGACTTAATCACCAATATTTGTGAACTGGCAATATATTAAACAAGTAAGGAAATCAGCCAGGAAAAAAAAAGCAGAAATAGGAACCTAAGTACATAGAAATAATTGTCCCTTTGGGACAGACCTACAGTAGGTGGACATTGGCACAAATACACTGCAGTTTATATTTAATTTCTAAAACCTCTTACTTGATCGCTCTGTGGCATTGCACTGAGCACACTTAAAAGGAAATAAACTTATGAAGCTTATTTTATGGGAAAGCTCATCAGTTTTTAAAGGGCCTTTATAAAATGCAATACTGTAGCAGTTACAACATACCAATTCTTCTAACTGTTGAAGAGCCACACCCTGCAGTGGTGCCAAAGACAAGCACACACTTTCATGATGCCACTTGTACACCAAGCTAATTGCAAAGTGCCCTGCAATCCTCACTGTGATGTATTCATTAACCTGAAAGAGCAAAAAAAGGAGATTTACTAATTCTACCAAGTTTTCATATTTGTGTTTGAATGGAGGAGGCAGAAGGAAGTCTCAAAAGGGCTATCTAAGACAGCTGGTCATAGGTGAGGGAATTATTAGTTACTCTAGTCTTAAGTCTACAAACCAGTTTTAGTGCTGTTTCTCTCATCTGAATTTTGGAAAGTTATCTTGTAGCATGAGAACAATGGACAGAGACAGCTCCCAGGCCTTTGTCTGGATGACTTCTGCTCAAAGCAAGTGCACTGAGACTGTGCATGTTTTGGAAGGTGATGCTGTATAGCAGGAAGACCCAAAAAACTCTTCTACCTCCCAAACCACTCAGGAAAGCACGTATACTTCTGAGGCAGAGGCTGTGGCATCAGATGTGGACAGACTCAGGAAGCTCAAGTCCTTGCTTGCCCTTTAACTACTGCTGCTAGTGAGAGTGGGCAAGATTTGGACAAGGTTTAGTCCCCAGTAAAGAATTAGCATTTTGACACATACAAAATAATTTCTTAACATCATGGTCACCAAAGCCTTTAGCATTGTCTGTGCACACAGACCATGAAGAATTCCCTAGTGACACCAAGCAGGGGACTTGGAAACACTTCTGTTTAATCCAAAAGCCATTTAGCACCAGCCTTTTCAAGCCTCTGACACTCCCACACATTCAAACAAAGTAAATATTATGTTGTAAAAACTAACTGCTTTACTATACCCACTTCCATTTTCATGTAGCTCTTACAGAATATCAAGTTAATTTGATACAGCACATAATTCACGTTCTGTAATCTGTATTTGTGAAACCAAACTCTTTCAATATTTTTCTGCTTTAATTTTTACAGACATAAACCCAAAAACTGCAGCTAAGACTCAAACTCTCACAGATTTTACAGAATAAACATAAATCCAACCCCAAATAAGTATATCTGCCTATAGGAAACAGTCATAGCAGCCGTAAGAAATTTACTGCCATTTGTTGGAAATTATTCCTTCATGTCAGCTGCCAGTCTGGTAGTGTGAGCCAAGTAAAGAAAACCTCCTATGGGTTTGGCTTCCTGTCATTCTGTCAGGGCCTCATATGCATCTATATTAGGTAGCAAGGAGTTAAAAAATCCACCTGATCCAACCCCTGTAAATAATGGGTATGTTTCCAAACTCTGTGCCTAAGGGAATGCTTTCTCACTTGGGTCACAAATGTCTTACCTTTATTTCTGGTATTTTTGCAGCATGCTAGGCCCAGCTCTGGTAACTAAAAAGTGGTGGGAGACTTTCCATGGACTTCAGTGGAAACTGGATCAGGCCTCAAAGTATGGCAAACAACTGCCTGCTACTGGACAAGCCCACAAGAAAAATGAGGAATGGTTCTTTCATATTCCCAAGCTCAGAAAAGACTCTTCCATGACACCTCCAGCAGGGAAGATGGACCTCTGTTTTATTGAAACCCTGAGTTACAACAGGTCCAGGCAATTTGCTTTTCCCTCTTCTCACTAAGATGCCACATGAGTAAAACAGAGCTAATGATACCAGCTTGTGTAGAGGCTGTTGGGAGAGCCATTCTTTGTAAAGAAAGTGTTAAAGAAGAAGAAATGTAAGCAGCGTGTTCCTTGCAATTTAAGACACCTCAGAGAGACTACAAAATGTGAAATAGTTAAAAAAAAAAGAAAAAAAGAAAAAAAGAAAAAA
>JAAGNO010015262.1:8447-24620 GCA_033439905.1 Ceryle rudis
CTGCTGTTTTGTCGGGGGCACGTGCGGTGTGTGATGCCCGGGGGGTGGGGCGGCGGGGCGGGGTGGGGGGGGGGGGGGGTGAACAAACAAACAAAAAAAATTCCAAACAAATTAGAAGCTTGATTTGACAGCAAGGCCACATGTAATTTTTTTCTACATCATATAACTAATATCTGCACTGTTGCCATCTCCAAAGGTTAAACTCAAAACCAAGTGTTTTTCACGTCTCTTTAAACATTACCATGCTTCCTGATTGCTTAGATTAGCATTATAAATTCAGCTGCTTAGAGATTTTTTTTTATCAGCAACAGACCTGAAAATTTGATTTTAAGAATGGAGATCTGTTTGTATTTTTGATACACTGCAATCTCAGGAACAAGCCAGAGCTATCTGGAACCACGGGAAAAGAAACCAAGTCAGGATAATTAGTTTGGCATAGTTCTTTGGGTATAAAGGACCCCAAGCAAGGTTGAAGCCATTATCTACAGGAATCTAGCAATGCAGTATCTTCTCAGGCCAGAACAGTACTGCAGCCAACAGACTAAATGCAGAGCAAAAGCTCCCTAGAGCTCATTATTCCCCTAACACAACCAGAACTGAACTATCACAGTCCCCCTAAAATCAAGAAATAGAAACTTCTAAGTTTTAAGTTGTAGAGTGAAACCCTGCTAGGAGCTGGTCACCACCGGCTACTCTGTTAATTCAGGATTCATCCCCTTCAATTAGGCACAGATAGATGTCAAACTCCACACACACTTTTCCCTTTGCCTTTCCCTGACACCTCCCCCCCCACCTTTTTTGTTAAGTCTAGGAAAACACTACAAAGCTACTTCAGAGAGACATTAAATTACAACACTCCTCTGGAAAGCTCAAGGACTGCTGACATAAAAGTTCTCAGAGCTGAATCCATCTTCTCAGGAGGTTGATTCAGACTGGGAAAGCCATCAACTGGGAATATCGCTGTCAGTTACTGGGGAGCATTTGTATTGGGTAGTCTCGGTTCATCACGTACTACAAATAAAGAACAAGTTGCAACAAGGCAACTTTCCTCCTCTGTATTTTATCAGTCATGTCATTCACAAAATTTGGGATTGCCAGTACAGCAGGTTGTGCCACTTGAGGAATAAGTTCAGACACTGAAGTTGGACAAAAAGGTTATATAAATGAGTTGGTTCAGTTAAATTTGCCCAGTTAGGACAATTTCTCTCAAGGAAAGAATCCATCAGTAACTCCAGGTAAAAAGCTACATTGTAGACAATCCAACTGCCCATCCAAATGCCTGGAGGGAACACAGAGAGCAGCTTGGCCAGTAAAGGGATGTTAATACTGGAAACAGAACTTGATTGTTGCAGTTTGTCCTTAGCAGGAGTTGTGTCCCGTTGATACCGTCGTTTTTAAGTTTTCATAGTGTAGGAAAACAATGCTAAAGAAAAGGAGATCACTGTCTCCAGGGCACCTTCTCTTCCTGACCTCCTAGAAAGTCTCTTCCAAGAATCTTCAAAATGCCCCATACACACAGCTTACATTCACCAGACTTACTCCAACTTTCTGATACTCCTGAGGGCATTTCAGTGGGCCATACACTCCAGACAGAAATGAGATTTTAGTCACAAGCCCAGCATAAAGTGTAGGCGGAAATTAAAAGAAAGCATACATGTCTTGTAAAAGCCATACTGAAACAGTAACAAATGCCCTAAAAGCTACTCCTCTGGTGGTACTGGGTTAGGAGGGGTCAGTGATCTAGTTACAACACAAAGCCATTCTAGACAGGCTGCAAACATTGTCCACCACACATTTCACCATTTATTTGAACCTCCTTCCAAAGGGAACTCTAAACATGGGTAATGGCAAAGAAAAAACTTATGAGATCCTACTTCTGGCGAGCACTCATGGCTTCATTGCCAGGAGTGGGGGTACAGACTCCCCCCTGCCCTGCAACACCAGGGAATTTTGTTGTTCCCCAATACAGCATAGCTTTTTAAAGACTCAAAGCAAAAACAAAACAAAACAACAACACACACACCCACAAAAACCAGCAGAATATCACCCAAAACACAGCTGAGAAACGGCACAGCAGCAATGGAACATTAGTTACCAACACACGTTTCTGCACTTCTAATTGAAATATTCTGTCTTTCCAGGTGTTGAAGCAGCACAGTCTTTCTAGATTCGTGCCCAGTGATTGTTACAATAAAACTGAACAAAGAAATTACTTGTATACTTTTTTCCATCTTTAGTTTTGTAGTGGTTTTATTTCTAGAATTTAAGCTTTGAAAAATCACTTAATTGAAGTAATTCATCAAAACAGGTAATCATCCTTCCCACTTTTCTTTCCTACCTGTGTAACAAGAGGCTCAAGTAATCTTTCGACCGCCAGTGTTCTTATCTCCAAGCTTTTGGGGTCCCATTTGAAGTTCACGTTGCCTGCAGTAATAGCAGTCATTTCTAAAAAAAGAAAAGAGCTATATGAATACAACTGCTTTTATTAATGCTGTTGGAATGTGTTTTGAAAAGGGAGGCTAGTAAACACACAATTTGGCCATTCGGTGTAAGTTAAGGTTATACTGTCTCAGAAATATCATGTTTTGGTTCAATTGGTGACAAGTTTTAAAAACTGCTTGCTATGACAATATACAGGTATGTTTTCATTAGAAAGTAAAACCAAAACCAAACAGAATCATACCAAGATCCACCCAAAAGCCACAGTATTTTTTATCAGAGCAATGACAACACAGGCAATGTTTGCTCTACTCATGGTGGTCCCCAAGCACTACCTCCCAGGTAATGAAGGGAGGCACTCAACCCATGAGGCTGGAGGGTGAGCAGATAACCCCTTCCCGATTTCAGCTGCCACCCCCCAGAGCCAGCCGGCCTGTGCTCCTAGACCAGCTGAGACACAGCCCAAGGTCTGGTGGAGCAGAAGGGAACATCTCGACTGAAACAGCACCAGCAAGCTGCCAGTTGTCTCAGATCCACCATGAGTCACTGCTCCAAATGCTCTGTCAAAGCAGAAGCCAAGTTCAACTCAACTCATTCAATCTACTCATTCATCCAATTCACCTCTGGAAGTACAAAAGGTAGAATAAGTCTTCTAAAAGCCAGAAAATCCATTTGGTTCATATTTAACAGCTTACATATCTACTCCACTTTCCTTTAACATTTACATAGGAGGGAAAAGCAGATTTGCACATAGATATGTTAGAAGCTGTCATCGAGCCCTTCCTTCCTGTTACAGTCTTACACTGACATCCCAATGGAAGAGCAAATATGATTATGGGAAAAGTTTAGTAAAACTACTAAAATAGTTCTGCTTTTGAAACCAGTAGTTCAAAACCAAAGATAATGAACTACGACAGATCACGAGATTAACACTGTGATGCTGTACAGCACAGCAAAGCAATAACCACAACTATAGCTGCAGTAAAAAAAAAGGGTTTGAAGTATTTACAAGTCCATAAGACCGGTTCACACCACTTTAGAGATTCCAGCTCTTCCTGCTTTGGATTGCCTTCAAAAGTCAAGATTAGACCAAACTGACATTTGTAACTTTGTATTTTTTAAAGTCAGGAAGAGAAATCAAATTCCAAAGTCTCCTTCCACCCCTTTTCCTAAGGGCCTATGCCAAAGTTGTTTTAAAAGCTTATTAGCAGATAATTTTAAATCTTACTCTGGCCAGGGCACTGTCAGCGTAGCATCTCCACAGACAGATTGCTCTGACAGCACCAGATGTCCCCGAGCTGCCAGCACAACATCCCAGTGTTTTCGAGGAAGTGGGAGGCAATGCACTAATTTTGGTAACCAGTGATGTTTATGACACATACCAAGGACCAACCGTTTCACACCGACGCTGCCAGTTAAACATACAGAAACAACCCAGACGTGGCTGCTCCTTTCCCATTGAAGAATAAAATCTCTCGGGCAGGTGAGAGGCACAGCCCGAGAGGGTGTGAAGAAGTCAGGGGCTTAGCAGGGTGCTCCCAGCAGGCTGATCCCAAGAGTTCACACAGACTTCCTCACATCATGGCCGTGACACACTAGATTAAGTACTCGCTACGCTATCGAAACCACGTCTTTGCCCTGAAAAGCCTACATGTTGTCATATGCTGTAGTAGAGTTTTGCAAGCTAGGCAGAGACTGAGCTGTGCTAGCAGACAGACAAGAGTTCTGAGGTTTTAAATGAAAAATCTTGAAGGCGGTGGGTCCTGGAGCAGAAAGCATGCCAGGCTGCAGCGCCAGAGCCCCACAGTCAGCTGCCAGCAAGAGGGTGGAAGATGGCCACCTCCTCTTCCTCACTCTACCTCCGACACTCATCACTACATCCTATGAACTCACTAACTATCCTTCTCTCCCTATCACCCCCTTTTCCTTTTGCTGGTCCAGCTTTCTACCGGCTTCTGCCACAGCCCGGGGCAAGCTATGAAATGCCCTTCTCCCCAGTAACACCTGACCCTCAACAAGGAATTTCACTCTTTCATTCCCTCCCGATTAGGTTGGCTTGAATGCTTACGAGGTAAGCAGCCAAGAAAAATATGCCGAAAGCCTTTATGGTTTCTAAGAAACATACTCAGGGCTCTGGGAAGCCCATTAGGTTTCCAGGTAAAAGCTGTTTCTATATATTTAATGCTGTTATGCCTCTCACAGAAGCAAAGCGCAGGACAAGGTAACCGTGAGAAGATACATTAATTGTATGAGTAGGATAATGAAGGCAATTCATCTGAAAACACATTACTATGATACTCACAAATTGGGCCAAAGTAATGGACTATAAAACTACTTAGTATGAACTTTATTGAAATTTATCTAAAATGTGTAGGTCGATATCAAATACATTGCTCGGTAGCAATGACTTGGATATCGTTTGTACCTTGTAGTAAATACATTTATTCTATTAAATACTTGCGAGGAACAGAGCAACAGAAGATCGCTTCCAAAGGCATGTGGAAATGGGGTGGGTTTAGGGGACAAAAGGACAACTGCCGGGACACTCCTGCCACAAGAACGCTCTAATTGTCTGGAACCTGTCTTGTCCTTGTGTCTGTTCAGGCTCTTGCCTCATTGAATTCAAACAAGGTCACAGGGAGTAAACCAAGCCCAGAGCATGTGAGTGCTTCATTGTTGGCTCTTGAGCACACACCAGGATTCCCACCACGTGTCCAAGAATGGCAGCCTCTCATGAAGAAGACAAACTCTGGAAGATGGGCCCAACTGCAGGCCAGCATAGCACTGGTTTCAGAGAGTTAGGATGACCCAGCAGATCTGGAAAGAGGTTCTCCACACCACAGAGCTGCCATGCAAAGGGCTTGCAGCAGCACACATACTCCAAGCAGGAATTTCAAAGACAAAGCTGCACAGAGTGCACAGCAGAAGAAAGCAAGCAACGCTGAATCTGAAGTACTGGAATATACAGCAAGACACCACCGCACAAGGAGTTGTGGTTGCCCAGCCTGTGGTTTCATAAGCAGCAGGAAAGCTGCTTAAAAGCCAACGTTCATCCTCCTACACCCCTCTAGGAACTCATTCCGATCTTCACATCACACCCCCTCTGTACTGGCACAGCTTTCCCCACGGCTGAGCGATTAACCAGATGGGGAAAGAACTGATTTGGCTGGAGGGAAAGAAATCCATTTTTGCAGGGTAGGCTGAGCTGCCCATCTGGTTCACTGTGCCACCTCAGACACCTCAGTGAGCAGAACAGGCGATGGCTACATCAGCTGGCACCATTGGCAATGTCCTTCAAGGGGAAACGTGGGGTAAAGCTGGATGCCACAGCCAAGTTGACCCAGCTCCCGCTGGAAACAGAGCGTCAAGTAGAGCTTCTGCAGAAAGCGGCAATGCCCTCCCTGCACATCTAGTGCTCAGTTCCGTGAAGACACAACCTGAAACTGTGCTCATAGCACGTTAACTGTAAACCCTTCAGCTTACTACACTGGTTGTGATAGTGCACGCAAACAGTATAGAGAACAAGTGTGGTGAGGAGCAGCTGAGGGAACTGGGGTTGTTCAGCCTGCAGGAAAGGAGGCTCAGGGGAGATGATCTGGCTCTCTACAACTCCCTGACAGAAGGCTGGAGCCAGGTGGGGTTGGTCTCTGCTCTCAAGGAACAAGCAACAAGACAAGGGGAAACAGACTCAAGTTGCACCAGGGGAGCATTAGGGTGGAGCTGAGGAACAATTTCTTCCCCTCCAGGGTTGTCAATGCCTGGCCCAGGCTGCTGAGATCCCAAGATCTCAGCAACAGCTAAAGCTTAAGAAGAGGTTTCTGTTACACCTGAAGGCAACACTACCTCAGGGTAGTGAGGGCACAGACCTGAGCAGAGGGATGTACTCAACTGCTGGGGCTGCAGTTACACACGATGTCAAATGATCTGGCCTGTCACGAACATGCTGAGGTGATGTGTGCAGTGCTCTTTCCAGAAGCCATAACTAGAAATCGTAGTGCTTTCAAACAATGGCTATTTAAGGTTTTGATACCTACTTCCAGAATACTGGCATGCAAAAAGCTTCCAGACTTTGGCAAGCATAGGAATGCAGCTCTGCGGCTTCTTTGCAGTGTCCTGAAGGCACTCAAGGGGGGGGGAAAAAAAAAAAAAAAAAAAAAAAAGTGGTATTTCAACAGTGAGCTCTGCACACCAACAGAACGGCCTAGTGCTCATGGTCCTGGTTTTCCAGGTTGCACTCCCACACACATGCGAAGGCTGTTTCTAGGGCACTACTGAGCTAGCACATTCAAATTTCTCTGTACCAGGAGATCCTGCAGCCTCCTGACCTCTGGACCAGAGCACATGTCTTTCAGTTACACAACTGGCCACCTCCCATGCTGCAACTTCAGTCCCACCACCCTGTGCTACCTGAAGAGTTTTGGACATGACATCTATCACTCTTCAATTTTAACTCTCTTGACAGGGTGCTTTCTAAAAGCTTTTAGCTACACTCACCATTCTCTCTTGGTTTTTCTTATAGATGACATTCAAAGAGTGGTCTCACTAGCCCAGAGCAGGGCTAACCTGGGCCAAGCAAAACAGATCCCACACTGAACACTCCAGAAAGACTGTTTAAAAAGCATGCTACAAGAACATTTTACACCAGGGAGGACATTCTCCTTTTTAATGCCCTTTCTACTACCCACACCATTGTTCCACATTTTGTGCCACAGGTTCTGCCCAGGCACAGCAATACATACTCAACTGCATTATTCTGCTGGTCATTTCTTTCTCTCCTATTTCTTTAAATAGTCACAGTCATTCTGACTGTTACTCCTGTCCTCTACCCTACTTGCAGGCTGTCATTGGGTATTCTGTGCAATGTCATGAGAAGAGCCCTTATTCCATCACCCAACTCATGAGGATGAACATTGAGGGATTCACAACACAGCGATCCAGCCTCATCTTCCAGCCAGAATGTGAACCAGCTTCCCTGTTCCCAAGGGAATCCTCTTGGATTTGGTGTGTTACACACATACCTAACAACCTATCTCACAACCAGCAGGGATCCTTAACCCCTGCTGAAGGCAGAAGACAAGACAGCAGATGAAGATCTGTGGGAACTGGTTGACATGCACCCTTAACAGAAATCTTCTGAACATTTTTGGTTTCAAAAAGCTTAAGGCACATTTCATATTAAGCCCGGCTCACATGCAAGGCTTATATGCCATATAACTAAGAGTATCCAGAAAAAAAAAAAAAAAAAGTTTCATTCTTTCCTCTTTCCCAATGAATTCCACAAATAAGGCAACACTACTTCCAGCAGCTGAGAGCTGCTAGTCAAGTATGTTTGGTATATGTGATGCTTTTCAAGGAGGATTTAGGTGGGTTTGATTTTATTTAACACAAAGTATACACAACCAAAACCAAAGTCACCCTCTTCTAACACAGCCTTCAACCTTAAATTTTGCTTGCTCAGCTACCAAATCTTCTCCACCATAAATGCCATGAAGGTACCACCTCCTTAGAAATCCTTACTATTAGAATTTCACAGTCTGAAATACAACTATCAACTCAGATGTTGTACTGACTATATTCTTTGGTTATCAAACCATTTCTGCCATTTGAGTATATTCAACTTTGCTATGCATTTTTTTCCACAGACTGTATTAACTAACCAAGTGAAAAGACGACATTCCGGTTCAGATAAGCCTATTTCTCACCATTCCAGATCCAGCTCTCATAATCTGTTTTCCTCTGTTGCTCTTGTGGAGAAGGCCTAGAGAGGCATCTGAAACAGCTCATCAGAAAGCCCTGCACAGCCAGTAACAAGGAAAAAAAAAAAAAATGCTTCTCTACTTCTCCATTCATTGCCAATCTTTAGACCCTGATGCCAACCTAAAAGACACAACCTAATTTGACATCTCTATGAAATCAATGAAGCTTCTGCCTCTCACTTTCTCTTCTAGATGGATGCTATCTCTTGCCTGCTGCCTTGTTACAGAAGCCAGCAGCGTGCCACAGAGAGCATGGCACCTCTTCCCCTCTGAGAGCACGGCCCATGCTACACCATGCACCCTCACATCAAAGCAGGCATGGGGCATATCACCAGATGAAGATGCAAGATGCTTGCCGAAGCAGCACACAAGATCTCTGAACAGATTCCTGACCAATGGAGTACTGCAGATTCCAGTAATTTTCTTTTTCATTCCAAAATCAGGAATTCGCTCTGTAACAACAGGTCTTCACACCTTCATTTGGGTCCAGCTATTGCTAAGGGATGGAAGGCATGCTCTGCGTAAGCAAGCGGATTTGCCATGCTGTTCTGGGACAGAATCACAGAATCGTTAAGGTTGGAAAAGACCTCCCAGATCATCAAGTCCAACCACCTGCCTAACATTATCACGACCACTAAACCATGTCCTGAAGTGCCACGTCTACACATTTTATGAACACTTCCAGGGATAGTCACTCTCCTCCCTGGGAAGTCTGTTCCACTCTTCCAGTATAGAACTTCTTTTTTCATCCTTTCAGGTAGTTGTAGAGAGCAGGAAGGTCTCCCCTGAGCCTCTTCTCCAGACTAAACAACTCCAGGTCCCTCAGCTGCTCCTCATAAGGCATGTTCTCCAGACCTCTCACCAGCTTTGTTGCCCTTCTCTGGGTGACAGCAGAGATTTCAAAACTACAAATAAACTGGGTTTTTTTATTCCCTCCAAGACACCACTACTAACAATTGCCTCTTGCCTTCAATTGCATACCTGTTAGGCTCTGATCTTTTTCTTTTTGCCAGGATTATTTTGCCTCAAAGGAGCTAGAGAGGTGCATGGCAAGCCAAGTCACAGGCCTTGACAGGCAATTAGTAACTTATGTCACACTAAGGCTCCAGTTCATGAATGACATCCTAGAAGAATGCAAGAACCAAACTCATGCTTATACCAATTTAACTGTCCAGAGGGATATTCCCAGTACGTCCCAACAAGCATCCAATTTATTTCTGCGCTGCTTTCAGTTTCCAAAACTCAAGCAGGATTTCAAAGAAAAGCGATAGGGTATCAAGACACGACATTAAAGGACACATGTGCTTTTTCCAAAAAAAGAGAAACTCCTATAGAACTAAGATTAATTTTAACATTTTAGCTGCAAAACTTTCTATCTGGGAAAGGGAGAGATGTCATGAGCAGTGAGCTATTACTATTAATAATAAATCCACTCACTCTGTCTTCACAAGGATGTCAGGGCATTTTAGGCTGAAGACCTGCAATACTAATACCACAGAAGAGAACATCCAAAATCAGAACAAGCATTCACTACATTTTTAAGCACTGTATTTTAGCCACGTGCTCTTTGGATCAGGACTGTGACACTCTGGCCTTGCCAAAGGGCAACACACTTTCATTTTAAGCAAGAAAACAGTGATGTTAACTTCAAACTGTCAAATCCCAGCCCTCTCACAGCCACATATCTCATACTTAAGTGTACACAGACAGCTCTTTCAAACAAGAGGACCCAGCCTGAGGAGGGTATAGTACAGCCCAGGTCAGACTTGTACATCTGCTGAACCACTTCAACTACTGAGAGCCCTTCCAACCTCACAGCGTCTCTTCCCACCCTTGCGGCAGGAAAAAATGTGTAAACCTCCCCTAAAATCATTAGGGAAGAACTGCTTATTGCCACTCTCAGAACCACAGTATGCACTTCAGACCCTAGGGATACAAAGTCAATGAAAATATAGTAACTAGGCTGCGGCTACAGAGCCCAGCTCTTCGAACCCCGAACTACACTAGCACAGGTTCCAACTACCAACCTTAAGTTAGCAATGAATGCAAGATGGGACAGCCTTTTAACAAATTATTTTTTGCCAAAAGTAGTCCTGAAATAAGAAAAAAGGTTTTTTTATAAATTAGCTACTCTATCTGTTGGCACAAAAATTTGACAGTGCTGCAAAAGCAATTCTTGCTTAGCTTGCAAAAAACCAAAACACAAAAAACCCCTGATGGCTGGCAATAAAAGGAAAAGAAAACCTGGGTATTTTTGTTCTGATCTTCTTCAGTGCTCAATCTGCAATAAAAAGTGTCATTTAAGCTAGAGTGTCAGAAATAACCAGAATCTGACCCCACCCAAGCTACATTTTCATTCCTAAATTGATATGTTATGCAATACCCTTCCATGCTTTTAGCTGACCACATCTTCTGTATCTAGGCCCTCATTAACAATTTTAAACAGTCAGAAATACACAAATACTGGAGCTGTTCGAGCTGACATTTTGAAAAACAGTTAGATTGCTGTAATTAGAGGTTTGATGAGACAATTTGCTTAAACATGGAGGAAATGGACAGTCTTGTATTAACAGCGACTGAACACCTTATTCTCTCTCAATCGCATGCCCAGCACTGCAGCAACTAAAAACTAAGTAAAAGTTAGAATTCCTTTTTCACTTTGATTCAGGAACACTCCATCAGCCTTACATAAAAATTACAAAGCAATCACTTTTATTTCAAAAGTAAAAAAAAAAAATGAAACCCACAAGTGACAAGGGCAAGAATTTCACTTTATGTCCACAGCAACTTTCAGCAACACCTCTTAGTTACAAACAAAGAATTAAGTTTCATGGGAAAAGTTGCACCACCGCTGCCTGCCCCCAGACAACTCTCAGCTTGCAGCAAAACCAACACATGCTGCAAGTTAAGGAGGAAAGGAAAAAAATAATTAAAAAAAAAAAGTCACAAAAACAAACCCCAGAAGAAAAGTAAACATAAATGTAAGTGTTGTTTGGATGAGTTAAGCTTCTTTTAAATGACTGCAATTATCAGGAAGAATATGCAAGGTAGGATGCTCTAACACACATGCCATCTCCTCTCCTGCAAACTGTCAATAAGGCTGCAGACACAGAGAGCCCAGGGGGCACTGACTGACAACTGACAGAAACTTCACAGCTTCTCCACCAAAGCAAGTCATAATAAAAACCCCCCGTTGAGATGAATTTTTGGGTGCTTATCAGAGTTGCCTGCAAAGCCATAACCACCTTCCATCAAGTACGAACTCACAGAGGGTGGCTAGTGGTGCAGAAGAATCGGAGCTAACAACAATCCGCCTGGACAGGAACCCTCTGCAGTCACTCCCTTAGCACATGGATGACCAATTAAAGCAACTTTTGTTTTAATAAATAAGTAAAATATAAATAATTAAAATGTCACTGACCCAGCCGCATTTCATAAAACCAATAGGAAGGAACTGGAAGGTTTAAGAGGGAGGTGTCATTGCTTGGCTGTGCTTGCTTGAAAAAGAAAAGGGGGTGGGTGCATGTGTGTTTTAAGCTAGTAACACAGCCAGTTGCTGAGAGGAATCCAACTTGTATCTGATTAAAGACACATTTTCTCTCTCCTCCCCTTCGCCTCACCCCCAGGAACAGGAAATAAGACAAAGCTACCGAACAAAAAACAGCTGAGCTAAGAAATCCTGCTGAATTGGCTCTGCACCAGCGCTTCGCCTCTGGTGCTGCTGAGCACTGCGTCTTTCACTGATAACCATTGACTTTTCCCTAGGCCCATAATAGTATTCTGTTAAACAATCAAATTGTCTTAACAAATTCCTGCAAACTATATAAAACAGCTTAAAACACCTGATGTTGAATTACTGATGCATACAGACCAGAAATTTCTTTTTTTTCCTTGAGGTTATAAGCTTTTAACCATGTACAACTAATTTGCATCATTCTGTTTTGCTACAAATAGACCTTCTAGAGTTTGGGATTTTTTTTTTTTATTATTAGTTACTGTTTATTGCATCTTATGTCACGATTTTTTTCTCCCTAACCCCAGCTAAAGAGGGGAGAAAAAAAAAACCCCACAAACACAAAAACCCCACAACAAGCACCACAATCACATTTGACACTTCACTGTACCAGTAGAGAATAAGAAAAGTATCAGGATTAAGGACTCCACCAGCCGTGAAGCACTGTGGAGTAGCAAACCAGGGAGGGCTATGCTCACTTGGCTAAAAGCCTTCCCCACATCTCCACTTCCAGGATGTGGTGTTTAATGTTAGGAAATCTGTTTCCAGCTGTAACAGCAGTGGTTTGTAATTAAACACATCTTCCAAAAAGTGGAAGTGGCAGTAGCTACAAAGCCGTACTTTGTACAGAAAGTTAAACCACTCCAGAGCTTTTCATGCATCCAAACAAGACCCTTGCTTTTTACAACCTCAAAAAATATGTCCTGTCTTTCATTTTGCTTGTACCTTGTATGAAGCCTTTGAACTCTTGAGCAGGTTCCTAAACTTAAAAGGAGATAAATCACTGAACTGAGGCTACTGAACACAACGGAGAGACAGAGTGCACACCTGCAGACGAGCCCGCCAGCATCCGACCCGGAGCAGTGCTCCTGCTAGCACTGGCAGTGGCCACAAGAGCCACTGGACAAATCTGCAGAACAGAAGTCAGCCCAAGCTCAAACTCCTGGCTCAGGAAGCTCCCACACTGCAGGAGCTTGGCACGGCACCTTAGAGAAGCAAAGCTGCTCAACTGCCCTTTTTTTTCATGGATTTATTGGTTGGTTTATTGCTTGCCTCTTGCCTTCCCCTTTAGGGATGGTTTTATATGCTGCCATCATCCAAGAAAAAAGAGGGGGAGAACACAGGGAAGGGAAGTCAAATGATTGTGGAGGTCAATAAAAATGAACACAGAAAGAGTCAAGAGTTATGATCAGGGAACCAAAGTGGGACACCAGACAGACACCACCCAAAAGCATCCATCACTCCTCAAAGACATCAGAAGTGCCAAGCATACTGCTCAACAGTGTGGCAAGCAGTAGGAATTAAACAACCCCCAGAGTTCCCATCTTACTCCCTCCTGGTGTTGTTAAGAGCCAGCCAGGCCAAGACCAGGCAAAGGGCTTGTGATTTGGGCCTCAGGCAAGGGCCAGACTACTAAAAAGCTAATGGGAGCAAAACAATCAAAACCTCATGATGAGGTCCACAGAGACAGGACACTAGGCTGGATGGACCTCTCAGCTACAGCAATCAGATTATGTCAAGTCCCTGCACACGACTTCAAGTTCATTGTTCAATTCTCATCCTTTAAATGAATAAATAATTTAAGTTTTAACATGCTTAGACTCTGAAACACCTGGACATCAGGTGGAGCTTTCTGGTTAATTGTACATGAAGTGTACACAAGACTTGTCAGCTGCACACATGTCCAGTCAATCATGAATTATCCGAGACCATGAGCAACTCTTCGATATCAAGCAACAAGGTTCACTAGGTCTTTAAGTCATGCTGAAGGAAATTAGTTTTACAAGTATAGATTAGAAGGACATACTTGCAAGAAAGGGAGTAAAAAAAAAAAACCAAGCAGCTTGTACATTTTGACACAGGAACAGCCGCTTGCACCTTCTTGCTCGTCAGCACACCACCAGTTCTGTCTCGGCTATTAAACAACACTGCTTCTGAATTTGTGCTTCTAGTCAATTAAAAAAAGCCATTTACCCATCTATGGCTCCAGCTGAAGATCTCAAGAGCACTTTGCTAAGATGAATACTGACCTGCCTGGTGGTACACAGCTTAAACGCCGTTTCACGGGCATACAGCCCAGCCTTGTTTACATGAAAAATTAAACTCGCCCTCTTGGCTATGTCAAGCTACAGAGCTAGTGCAGCCCTCGTGCAGACCATTTATTTAAGTGGATCTTTTGTGCCAAGTTTGTATCATCCAGAAAAAGATACGGAAAGAACAATCTCCCCCTTAGATCTGCACAGGTAACGCCTACAAAAGTACCCAGAATAAAACAGTGAATGAAAACTCTCTGAAACCTTGGGGCAGTGGAAAAGGAGGAGGGGAAAAAACACCACACATGCCATCAAGGCCACAAGTTCCTGATAGAATTAATTCTTAATGACTTTCTATTAATTGAAAAGAAGCAAATTTAGTATTTACATAAATGCCCTCTCGATCTTGTGTTGAGCAACAGCAAGGACAGCAGTGTCTGGAACTACACTCATTTCCTTCAGTTAACCTCCAGAAAAAAAAAAAAAAAAAAACCACCACATACTTTCCTCAGGATTCTTCATCTGCTATCCACAAGCTCGCTAGTTTTGGTTAAAATGTAGTGCTTGAAGGCTACTCCCGAACAAGGTGATTACAGCCTCTTCCACCCTAACTTCCACTAACATCTCATTTGCTCCCCAACACGGTGCTCCACACAAATTCTTCTGAAGTCTGTAGAGTTGTACACATACCTGTTCCACATCAGGGCACAGAGAGCTTAGAAAACTGGGTGTTGGTTGGCAAAAAGGCACACCACAAGCACAAGCTGGATCTTGCCTCATCAGCAGTGAAATCCTGCCGGCCCCACTGCTGCTAGTTCCTTGGCTTACTTGCTCTCAGCCCTCTCACTGCCTTGGGACCACTACAGGAGTTTACCTCCCTCCTAGGTTGCAACGAACATCAACAGTGCTCCCTCCTTCTGTCATTCATGATATTAAAACAGTTCTACTGGGGAACAACTGGCACCAGCTTGGTTTCATGTTCTCAGCACTGCTTCACGCTCTACCTCAGTAACTGTCACCCTTTTAACTATAGCTGGCCTCCCATTTGCTTCTTCCATCCACAAGTGGCTGAATTTAAAGCCTTTCTACAGAAATTCTCTGGAGCTTAAATGAGCAATTGAATACCCGGCTTGTAAGTTAGGGAAACAAACTCTTAACAGCAGGGAATGCCAAGAGACTGGGTGCGAACCTCCCTTTGTGAATTATGTTCGTTTAGATCTGCGTATTTAATATTCTATATCATGGAGGAGAAAAAAGGTTACTCCTCTCTGATTCCACCACAGCTGTTCATAAACCCATGTCAAAGGACAGGCAGACTTTTTCCCTACGACACTGGGAATAAACAAAAATATGTAATCCTGTTTAGAGAAAAGCTATCTGGCTCTTTAAACACAACAGTCAAGGAGGAATTTTGAATTTTATTTAGGTATCGGATTTGCCAATTGAAAAATCCAGGCTAACCCACTGCACACCAGGAACCAGAGTTAACACCCATTCTCACCCTGACTGGAAGGTAACAAGCCCTGGCCACTCACAGAAAGATCCAACTTAAAGCTGCAGTGACTGCACTCCTCCTTGACCTCAATCTCTTTGCCCCCAGTTCTGGTTTGCAGCACAGCAGGTCACTCTCAGTGCTTGTCTTTTTCAGCGCAGCTCCCCCAGTAAGGGTGCTGGTATACAATTTTGTGGGTAGGCTCTATTTTAAGTCTCATATGCTGGATTAAAATAGTATGGAGTTAAAAGTAGTAATTATCAAACATCTGCACTTACTCTAAAGCTGCAACTCTGTTTAACCAATGCATGACCTATAAACTCACTGAATAGAGCTATCCTGGATTAGCTATAAAACTAAATTAGGGTGAATTCCCCAAGTAGTAAAGGATCCAAATCTTCAAGGTTATACACACTGAAGTTCCACAGCACAAGAACTTGAGCGATTTCCAGTAGAAACAGTAGAATTCCAGCACAATAGTAGAAAAAAACCACAGGCATTGCGGCCTGCAGGTTGAGGCAGGAGATCCTGCTCCTCTGTTCCCAGAGCTCTGGGGAGACCCCCCCCGCAGTGCTGGGGCCAGCTCTGGAGTCCTCAGCACAGGAGACACAGGGACCTGTTGGAGCGGGGCCAGAGGAGCCCTAGCAATGCTGGGAGGGCTGGAACCCCTCTGCTGGGAGGCCAGGCTGGGAGAGTTGGGGGTGTTCAGCCTGGAGAAGA